>JAZDUH010000287.1:1760000-1777500 GCA_036419115.1 Scarus forsteni
GTGGGCGGTCCTTCACCTGGGACAGGTAACTGCAGCCCTGATGTGGTGCACAGGAGGCCCTGCTGTGTCCTGTGTGTGCTTGGTAACCAGATCAGCCGTCTGCATGCTAACATCAGATTAGCACGTTAGCAGTCTGCTGGACTCTGTAGGTCCAAACAAACCGAGACCACATCAGGGCCCAGGTGTGAGACTTACCTGAACCGGCTGCAGGTTAACAGAAAACAGATCAGAGTCCTGTTCCAGTCCAACACAGTCTCTGGAGTTTGGTGACAAAGGTCAAACACTTGACCTTCATAACGAGGTCTACATGTCTCTTTCTGTCGCAAAGCTAGCTGCTGCTAACAGGTGCTGACGTGTTTGTTAGCCTTCATCACGTTACAGGTACGAGAATCCACGCTGTCTGAACTTTGGTTCATGTTTCAGTCCAAAACGATCTTCAGCAACAGTTAGCTCTGCTAACCATAGCATAACTGCTAACAAGCTAAACTTTGGCCAAAGCTAAACTCACGTAACATCAGGTTTTACTGCTGTTGAACTCCGCCCCCTGAAGTAATAGTTCAGGTGTCGGGTCAGGTAACAGTTCGGTGGAGAGGGGGTTAGTATGACACCTGTCCAACGATGACCTTAAAGGTCATCTGTTGAACAGCCATCACACTTACACTCGTGTTAGCTTGGCTGACAAAAATGCTACCCTGAGTTAGCAAATGAATGCATAAGCTTAAGTACATGCTACACTAAGATCAGCTAGTACAGGTATGAGCTACAGGAAGCTAATGCTCATGCTAACAGAAGCTAATCTATATGTTAGCTTGTGTACATGTACAACCAACACAACAATATTCAATAACACAACTACACAACAACACACAATAACACAACTACACAACAATATTCAGTAACACACAGCATCCTGTCAGGGGCTCCCCTCGGTCATGTCTCAGGCTCACACTCGTTCTGTTGCTGAACAAACAAACACTGGTTGTTGTTCTCCGACATCGTCCTCGGGACTGTTGTCAAGGACACAGGAAGAAGGGGGCGGAGCTTGACGACAGCACTGAGGTGACTCAGTCACTTGACCTCAGGTGAGTCACAGGTGGCAGTGTGTTAGCATGTGTTAGCGTGTGCTCTGCGGGTTTTAGCATGTGCACGTGTTTCCAGGCCTGTTCGCTATGAGCCGCTCAGTCTTCCCACAATGCACCGGGGCATCAGCAGCCCCCCTGTTGATGCTGACTGGGGGGGGGGGGGGTCCGCCCACACACTGCTGGAGGTGTTGTCAGGGGTCAGAGTTCACGGTGATGTCATCAACAGCTAGTTCATACAGTATTATGATCATAATAATTGTTTAATTACAGTCATGATTAATCATTGACAGACATGACATTAAAATGACTGTTTTCAGAATTATTGCTGTTTCAGTGCTGTCTGTGGGTGATTTGAATCATCATTAAAGTGTCAGTATAAGTGCTAATAACAATAATAATAATAATAATAATAATAATAACTCACACTGATAATAACACTGTTTATAATCTGATCCATAATAGTGATTTTATCCTGTTCTGGTCGTCTCTCCTACAGGAGAGTCAGGTTTCCATGGTAACCTCTGCTGCGGTCATCACAGGTGTAATAAAAATGCTCCTCGCTCTGATTTACGGCGGGCAGATCCTGCTGCATGATTACCCAGAGTGCACTGCAGCAGGAGGTGAGGACCTGATGGAGGACAGCGAGGAAGGTCAGAAGGATCCTTTTGGCCTCAAAAACAGCAGAGATGCCCTGGGCAAAGATGAAGAGAGAAAAGATCATTCTCAGGTTAAATATTAATACTGATCACATATAAAATAATAAAACAATACATAAATTAGTAAATCAGAGTGAAATAAATCCAAACATGTTTTTCAAATTTAAGAAATTAAGTAACCTTACAAGAAAGTTCAGAAAATCAAAGAAAAGTAAAAATATAAATTCAAAGGTTCATTTTGAAAAAGAAATATGACGACCAACAAAAAAGAACATTCTGTCTTTAAACTTCAGTGTTTCCATTTTAACCTTGTTAAGTTTTGTTAACTTTAACTTTTTAACTTTTTGTCTGGTTAATACTTAAATAATAATTATATGTATGTGTACATATGTAATAATAATAAAGGCTGATGATGAGCTGCAGCTAATGCTGATCCACCTGAGCAGGTAGACCCCAGTCCAGATGAAACAACTAAACCAGGTCCAGTTTGATCCTGTACCTGCTCGGTGAAGACTAAACCAGGTCCAGTTTGATCCTGTACCTGCTCAGTGAAGACTAAAGGTGCTAAATGACTTTTCTCAGATTAATAAATAGTATAAATAAATAATAAATAATCTTTATTTCATGTTTTTTGGACTTTCCGTTCCTCTCACGCTGCTCTCTTCTTCCTGTTTGCTGAGTCAGCACTGAACCACAGTCTGTGCTTTTAATGTGAAAAACAGAACAGGAAGTGACCCAGGTGTCTGTTTGCAGCTCAGCGGTGACACCTGGTGTGTGACAGGTGACCTACAGCCTGAGTGTTGAGTAGAGCTCTGCTGCCCCCTGCTGGCTCACCTTCCTCTTCAGCTTTGTGTTTCTGTTTTTATTTATTTATTTCCTCGTGTCGTGGGCTTATACCATGCCGTGGGCTTATACCATGCCGTGGGCTTATGCCAGGGGTGGCCAACCAGTCAGAGATTAAGAGCCACTTTTTTTTACTGTGTTACTGCAAAGAGCCACATCATATTCATGGGCTCACATGGACATCACCCCATCCCTTCCTCACACACACACACACACACACACACACACACACACACACATTTTTTAACAAAGACCTCTTCATTGTGTGGCTTTTTAGTCCGTGCAATGTTCCAAGCCAGTTTATATGATGCAAGCATTATGGTCTCTGAGTGCTTTGTAAATTTTTGGAAAGCTGCATCTGCTTTTCTGCCTGACTTTTCAAAGTGACCAACTTTTGCTTGCGAAGTTCAGTCCCTTTTGGAAATTTCTGGTCACTGTTAGCATGGAGTGAGCTGAAGTGGCGCTGAAGATTTGAAGCTAATGCGCTAATGACGCCGGACATATAAGGCAGAATGGCTTGCCACTACGTTCAACAAAAAATATCAACTCTCCAACTCTGTTAAAAACGTCCTGTGTTCATCATCATATTTTTGTTTTGCTTTGTTTTTTTTCTGCCATTTTGAGATTGAACTTGACACAAATTGTTAACTACTCAACTGACCTCACGCACATGTGAAAGCCTCTTAAGAGCCGCATGAGGCTCGGGAGCCACGGGTTGGCCAGGCCTGGCTTATACCATGTCATGGGCTTATACCATGTCGTGGGCTTATACCATGCTTTTTGCGTTTTTTGTCTAAAGATATTTTTTCTCTTTTCTCTTTGGTCCTGGTCTCCTGGTCCACGCTGCTCAGTTTTGTGATTTTAAGGTTCTGATGGATTTGAGTGAGAGAGTTGCATTTAAAAGCAGATAATGTTAGTTTATACTGTGGCCTGGACCACCTCTGTGACCTGTCCTGGTTTACCTGGACCACCTCTGTGTCTTGTCTGTTTCCTGTTATGATCTATTTAACACACAAGACAGCAAATAGATAGTGATAAGCTAAATATATACAAAATCATCATTTATAGTGTACTTTCTATTGGGGAGTGGTTGTCCCAACCCCTAAGCCCTAAATTTCAACCTATGAAAATAATACTTAAAACAATTTTGTATTTTTTTTCAATGATGTTTTTTAAAATATCTTGTTGATTTCTTTTAAACAGCATTGAAAAGATTTGGATGTACTGTGGGTTTATTTTTTTAATTTAAAAAGATCATTCAAAAAATGCTGTCCCACGCTTTCATGTCACTCCTGAAACACAGATACAGTCATGGAACAAATTATTAGACCACCCTTGTTTTCTTCAATTTCTTGTTCATTCTAATATCTGGTACCACTAAACGTATAATACAATGAACACAACAAAAAATGCAGCTGGTCACATAATACTTTATGTCCTATTTGACATTCTTAAGCTTAATTGATTCCCAGGGTATATAAGAGGCCATTTCATGTCACAAGCAGCACTGCACATGCAAAGGCCTAGAGTGGTTTCCTGCTTACATTCAAGCCGTAGCACAACTCAGAAGTTGTCAGCTCTCACATAATGCCTAAAACAAAAGAATTATGTGAAGCCACAAAGGCAGCCATCTTGGCACTGCTGGAAATTGGCATGAGTGAGAGATAGGTAGCGAAAAAACTGAAGATCTCCAAGACAGCCGTTCATTACAACAAAAAAACAAGCTGAACATGGCACTACCAAATTGCTACCTGGCCGTGGCAGGAAACGTCTTTCTACCCCACGAGATGACCGTGCACTCATCCGTTCCTGTGTCAGGAATCGCCGTCAGACCTCCAGGGACCTTAAAAATGAGTGGGCACTGTCGAGAAATGTGACTTGTTCAGCAAGGACAGTTCGAAACCGACTTGTTGAAGCTGGTTTGAAGTCACACAGAGCACGCAAGAAGCCCTTCATCAATGAAAGGCAGAGGAAGGCCGGTTACTCTTTGCTCGAGACCACAAGGATTGGACTGTTGATGATTGGGCTAAGGTTCTCTTCAGTGATGAATCCAATTTTGAATTGATGCCCACTCCAGCCAACTTACTGGTTAGGAGGAAGCCTGGAGAAGCTTACAACCCAGACTGTCTTGCCCCTACAGTAAAACATGGGGGTGGATCAGTCATGATCTGGGGTTGTTTCAGTCTGAGTGGAACAGGGCAAATGCAATTGTGTGAAGGCCGAATGAACCAGGTCATGTACAGGACTACCCTTGAAAACAGTCTTCTTCCATCAGCTGGAAAACTCTTTCCTGCCTCGAATGACTGGATTTTCCAACAAGACAATGCCCCTTGCCACACGGCAAGGTCAGTTAAAGCCTGGATGGAGAACCACAACATTCGCACCATGCCTTGGCCTGCTCAATCACCAGATCTTAATCCAATTGAAAACCTGTGGAAAATCATCAAACTCAAAATGGAGAACCACAAGCCCAAAAACAAAGAAAATTTGTTTGAATTTGTCCAACAGGAATGGGCTGCTGTGACAGCAGAACAATGTCAGAAGCTGGTGGAGAGCATGCCAAGACGCATGGCTGCAGTCATCAAAAACAATGGTTATGCAATCAAGTATTAACTCTTGTGTGTATCATGTGTTTAAAGCAAACAGAAAAGAAAACATGGAATGCTTAAAAGTAGTGTTTTTGGCGGTACAATGCCATAGCTATTGATGTAAGAATTTAAGTAATTTTGGTTATTATCAAGAAAACCATAGAAAATGAATAGTTCTTAGTTCTTAAATTAAACTCTCATGAGCTATTTTTGTTGTTATCATTATAATTGTCCAAACAAATGTACCTTTAGTTGAGCCAGGCATTAAAATTAACAAGAAATTGAAGAAAACAAGGGTGGTCTAATAATTTTTTCCATGACTGTAGTTTTACCACATAGGTTGAGCCTGTTTTTAGCCACACCCCTGCATTTTTGATCAGGCAGAGACTCTGCATCCCTCTACCTCATGGCATCATGGTGAGTAGTTACCTCTCATCATTTTGGAGTAAATGTGTTCCAAAATCTGAAAATCTGTCGGGAACATTTTTTATTGTCACTACCAAACACATATTCTCTGTAATTAGGTAAACTTTTGGAGGTTTAATCAATCAATCAATCAATCTTTATTTGTATAGCACCAATTCATAACAAGTGTTATCTCAAGACACTTTACAATAGAGCATAAAGCTCTTCATTTTATGGATACACATATATGCATAGATACATATATACATATAAGATACACATATACATATATATACAAATATATACATCCAACACCAACATGAATCCATATAGTCAATCATGAATCCCTCCATCATGGCTCAAGAAAAAACCTTCTGTTAAGCAGCAGGAAATCTTGAATGTGGATCCCAGTCTCATGATGAACAGCAAATCCACACCATGCTGTGTTGGTGTGAGGGTGAAGGAAGGGAGGTAAGAGGAGACAAGTGGACTAAAGTAAGAACTAAAGTTAGGGACAGATCCATGAACCATAGACCTGTCGTCTGATTTATTAGAGGTTAGCCTCTTGAGATGCTACATCTCATTTTCAGGAGGGTCCTCAGGTCTGAATGGTTGTGGTGATCATTTTATAGAAGTATAATCATAGATATTCTTACTGAAAATAAGAATTTATGGTAGTGACAAACTCATGGGTGCCCAGACCACAAGGTCATCCCAACCATATTTGTCTCCATTAAATATAAATGTGTTAAAGGCCTCTTGAGATGTGACATCCCATTTTCAGAGGGGCTTCATGACTATGTGGTAATTAAAAAAAAAATACTGTAGATGTATCGATCATGGATATGGAGATCATGCTAATAACTACATGAACAGCTATAATGATAATGGGAATGGAGTGTTCCTAATAAAATGGCCAACTATGTGTCATGTTTATAATTGTGGTTTTAATGCAACACATTATGTTTTTATGGGTGTACACCTGTTCAAACATCCATTTGCTGGCCATGTGCTTAGTAGCATTTTTTAGTTATTAGCTAAAAATAGCTAAAATTGTCACAACTGAAACAGATGGTAGAGTTTCGGTTGTGACAACATGTAATGGTCCACTCACTTAAGTCAATGTTTGATCATTATTACCTCTTAAAACATGTAGATAATGCTGATTCATGTTTTATATTATAAAGTATCAGGAGAAAACAACAGGGAGAAATGAAAAAAACACCAATATGGCAAAACAAAATATTTGATAAACTAGACTTTTAGCCCAAGGGTGTCGACCACGTTATTCTGAAGAAGTTGTTTGTTGTGTTGTAAGTTCATTAAAGTTCTTGCATAACACTTTCTGGTATGTGTATTTTAAAAAAAAGACGTTTTAAAGGGACTGTGAGGAGTTTCTAAATAATTACAAAAAAGTCTCTCTTTTAGATATCTGCCTGATGGAAATACACACTTTAAGATGAGTTTTATAGCATCAACATAGGTTATCGATAAATGCTATTCCTTAGCCTTCCAATCGGGTCGGACAGGGCTGGACTGGCCTGGATACTCAACTTCAGGAACAAGACAATTAAAACTAGAGCAAATTTATATTATTCAGACACGTCTATGAGCACCGGGCTGTAAGTAGCCATATATAGCCGGCTACAAACTACGATACTAAGTTTTCCAAAAATTGCTTGTTGTCACACATCAAAAACTACTGCTACGTAACTAGAAAGAGATACATTACCTCGTGGCTTTGCATCCTGTAAGTTGTTGAAAAAAGAAGTTGTAAAGCAATGCAGAGTTCTGAGGAAGGTCCGAGCTGCATTCATTAGCATCACAACAAACACACACTTTGGCTTGTGGTGCATTGTAGTCGGAAGTTGGAATTTCTGAGTTTCGAGTAGGAGACTACAACTAAAACGTCCCCCGAAGTGGAAATTTCCTGTTGGGAACTCGGTGAAACCTCACCACCCCCGAGTTGACAATGGAAGATGGATGCCCCCAGTGTGAACAGTTATTTAGCTCCTGTAATAATCCATTTATTTGCAATTCTGACTGGGGTGTGTCGCTCTAGATCAGCTGTATACAGGGGCTGAAGTCGAAAAGTCATTTTTGCTGAGGAAGGTTCCTAACAGAGTGAAATGAACCGGAAGTACTTTGTGATTAGAGCTGTTCGAATAGTTTAAATGCAAAGGAAAGGAGGCTCAATGCTTCCTTTAGCATCTCCTTTAGCATAGGATACACCGGAGCATCCTTTAGGAAAGGAGAGGAGATTATTCTGTCCCACAATCCTCTGCAGCAGCAGCTTCTATAAACAGAAAAATAAGAACAAATCCCTCAGACCATGTGAGTTCCCTCTGCTGTTCATCCTTTCTAAAGTTTACCAAAACCTGCCTTAACTTTCCAGCAGTCTGATTCTCTGAAGAGAGCAGGATATGAGACATTTGATGTTGATTCTGTTTTAAACTTGGTTCAATATGAATCATTTGTACTCTATTAGATTGTGGTCTTAACAGTTTGTGCCTTTCTTTCCTTCAGTTCATTTATTTTCATGCACTGATTGGTGTTCATGTTGATAATGAGAGGACAGATTTATTTACATCCTCACTTCAACATCGGTTATGCACACCTCATTTTTACCAGGTTATTATGTTCAGTGTTGTCTAAAGGAACAACATTGTCATGATTAATGAGCATTTCAGTGATGCGTCTTTTGTAGTCCACCTTCAGAAAATTGTAGTTTCACCGCAGCAGTAACATCCGCCGTCACATGATGACGTAGAGTAGTGAAAGTGTAGTCGGATTCTCTCTGTATGGCAGTTTTCCTTTCCTAAGTCCTTCTGAATTCTCCTTTCTCCTTTCCTTAACCCCATGACGTTTTCCATCAGGGTTAAGGAAAAGTAGATAGGAAAGGACTTAGGAGGTGACTATTCGACCGCAGCCATAGTATTGTTAGACTTATATTTACAAAAATGCTGCCATAGTGATAATCACATTCTTCATGTGATATTTGTGAACAACAACACAGGGCGTGCTAACAACAGCTAACAATAGCCTGGTAGATCGGCATGTTTTTTTTATGACTTCAACTGGAATACCGATAAGTCGGAGATGATGTCACTCCCAGTTCAGAGGTTACTGGAACGCAACATTACCACAGTCGCCGCGCGTGCTCATGGGTAGCAGAGTCTTTATGTCACCAGTAATAGATTCTCCTCATAGCACCTTTAAAAGCAATATCTTCAGAATGTTCAATAATTATAACTCATGTTTGACCCTCTAACTCCCAGCTCAACTGTTTGGCAGAAGTCAATATATTCAGGAATGTTTAATGTGTAATAAAAAAATCATTGTTTATTTGTGACAGAAAAAACTGCTTAAACTACTTTTTAATGTTACAGTAGATGTGTTGTGATGTTTGAGTAGGCTAATGCTGGCCTTCAAAGTAAATGTCATTTGATTGATTATAAACATTTGTGTTCATAATATTCCCAATGTAAGACATGTTTGAAGTTAATATTAAGCAATAAGGTGGAGGGAATATGATACAACATTACAAACAAAAAAATAGTGGTCACTACCAAAATAGTGCAGTCACAACCGAAACGGTGCAGTCACAACCGAAACACTGGGTGTTTTGTAAAAAATAAAGGATATTGAGTCATCAACTAACATTTTATGATGACTACTCATTAAATGTATGTTCAATTTCATAACTCATTAACTCTGAGATCTATATAATCAGTGGAATTCATTTTACAAGAAAAGATTGGATTTTGATTTTGATGAGTCTTAGAAATTGAACTATGAAAAATGTTTAAAATATCATTTTTATTGATTTTGTTGGAAAACCCTTCAAGAAAAATTGTAAAAATATTCTTTAGAGAGGGCATGGAAATACAATATGAACAGATTAATATAATACTTTTTATTGCAGTGTGTTGCTATGTTTCGGTTGTGACACATTTTGGGAGTAGAAAAAACATTTCAAGAACAGGCAGAAATTAAAATATGAATATTGACTGCACTATACAAGATATATGTACCTTAGATATGGTACAACATATGTATGGACAAAGTTTTGGGAAAAAAAACACTTAAAAAAAAACAATTCCAACCCTGCACTTTGGACAAATTTGGTAGAATGGCCCATATACACACACACATATACACACAGAAACACACATATACACACACAAACACAAATTAATGTCAAACACAACATTGGTGGGACCAACAAACTTCACAGCAGAGCTTCAGCCAAGAACCATTCAGGGTTTCCCATTTTACTTTGTTCTTGTTGCCTTTATTGTTGCTGTTCCTTGATTTTTTGTTCTACTTGTTTATTGTTGTTTCCTGTTGTTGTTTCTTGTTGTTGTTTATTGATTTTCATTCTTGTTGTTGTTCCGTGTTCTCCCTGTGCGTGTGAGGCTTTCTCCTGGTGTAAACTCCACTCCTTCATCGTGCATGTTTCTCACATGACTCACGGTCGGTCTGGTTCATCTGCCGGTGTTTAATAAAGACGTGACTCACCTGGGAGGGGCCCCCTGATCTCGAGTGTTTGCTCGAGTCGGGACTCGCCCACCGCACCCTGGCATGTTTGTTTCTCCTGTCAGAGTGTTTGAGACACAGCAGCGGCACCATGAACGTAAGTGTCTGCATCTTCAGCTTTATTAGATTAATGTTTATATTTATGCTTATGTTTATATTTATTTTCATGTTTATGTTTATGTTTATATTTATTTTTATGTTTATGTTTATGTTTATGTTTATATTTATGTTTATGTTTATATTTATGTTCATGTTTATATTTATATTTATGTTTATATTTATGTTCATGTTTATATTTATATTTATGTTTATGTTTAGATTTATGTTCATGTTTAAGTTTATGTTTAGATTTAGATTATTTTGTCACTTTCATGTAACTTTAAAAAAGCATTTGAAAACTTTTCTCCATCATTGTTTTGATTTTTGTTTCTGATCGTTCCTGTTGGAGCTGTTTGCATCCTTAAAGCATGTCTCCAAGGAAAGCTTAGGGGAGCACAGGGTCGGTTGTCACACTTTTTACTCTTGTGTTCTGAATGTGAGTCGAACACGTTTGGATCAGCGGCTGTTCAGTTCTGTGGGTTCATACTGTGATGGTTTTGGAACATTGTAGATGTCAGTGAAGGGTTAAGGTTTGAAGATTTACTCTCAGGATTCTGAAGTAATGGTTTTGCTAAGGGGGTCAGAGCTGGACCGGACCAACGTGGTCCAGTTAGGCTAGAAAAACCAGATCCACGACCCGGGTCGGATCCATGCAGACAGTGACTGCTGGAATCAACCTGTCAGTATAATTATCACTCATCAATCATTCATCAGCTGGGGCTCAGGTCTCGTTAGTGAAGTCCAGTCCCTGCTGCTTGTTAAGCTGCTCGTTAAGATGCTCGTTAAGATGCTTGTTTGAGACTTTCGCCACGGAGCTGCTGCAGGCGCCACACTTCACCTGACAGGGCGGAGTCCCGAGCTCACCTTCATACTGAACATTCCTGCTCACTCTGTCACAAACACACCCTGTGGCACAGTGGTAGAGTAGGTCTGGGGTTTGATTCCAGGGACCCCCCCCCCCCGAAAAAAAAAGGTCACCAAAACAAAATCGAGAGCTTCATGTTTTGGCTCCTTTTTACCATGACAGACCGGTGCAGAGCATCACTGCTGATGCCGCACCGACCCACCTGTGCATCTCCTGATCCATCCTTCCTCCGCTCGTGAACAAGACCCAAATCCGAGTCGATGGTCCTCACCCTCTCCCGGGTGAGGACCATCGACTCGGATTTGGAGGTGCTGATTCTCATCCCAGCTGCTTCACACTCAGCTGAACCAATCCAGAAAGAGCTGAAGGTCTGATGAAGCCAACAGGACCACATCATCTGCATAACAGAATCAGAAAGGTTTTGACCCTCTGTAGTTTCATTATTAACAGAATCAGAAAGGTTTTGACCCTGTAGTTTCATTATTAACAGAATCAGAAAGGTTTTGACCCTCTGTAGTTTCATTATTAACAGAATCAGAAAGGTTTTGACCCTCTGTAGTTTCATTATTAACAGAATCAGAAAGGTTTTGACCCTCTGTAGTTTCATTATTAACAGAATCAGAAAGGTTTTGACCCTCTGTAGTTTCATTATTAACAGAATCAGAAAGGTTTTGACCCTCTGTAGTTTCATTATTAACAGAATCAGAAAGGTTTTGACCCTCTGTAGTTTCATTATTAACAGAATCAGAAAGGTTTTGACCCTCTGTAGTTTCATTATTAACAGAATCAGAAAGGTTTTGACCCTCTGTAGTTTCATTATTAACAGAATCAGAAAGGTTTTGACCCTCTGTAGTTTCATTATTAACAGAATCAGAAAGGTTTTGACCCTCTGTAGTTTCATTATTAACAGAATCAGAAAGGTTTTGACCCTCTGTAGTTTCATTATTAACAGAATCAGAAAGGTTTTGACCCTCTGTAGTTTCATTATTAACAGAATCAGAAAGGTTTTGACCCTCTGTAGTTTCATTATTAACAGAATCAGAAAGGTTTTGACCCTCTGTAGTTTCATTATTAACAGAATCAGAAAGGTTTTGACCCTCTGTAGTTTAATTATTAACAGAATCAAAAAGGTTTTGACCCTCTGTAGTTTCATTATTAACAGAATCAGAAAGGTTTTGACCCTCTGTAGTTTCATTATTAATAGAATAAAAATGGTTTTGACCCTCTGCAGTTTCATTATTAACAGAATCAGAAAGGTTTTGACCCTCTGTAGTTTAATTATTAACAGAATCAAAAAGATTTTGACCCTCTGTAGTTTCATTATTAACAGAATAAAAATGGTTTTGACCCTCTGCAGTTTCATTATTAACAGAATCAGAAAGGTTTTGACCCTCTGTAGTTTCATTATTAACAGAATCAGAAAGGTTTTGACCCTCTGTAGTTTCATTATTAACAGAATCAGAAAGGTTTTGACCCTCTGTAGTTTCATTATTAACAGAATAAAAATGGTTTTGACCCTCTGCAGTTTCATTATTAACAGAATCAGAAAGGTTTTGACCCTCTGTAGTTTCATTATTAACAGAATCAGAAAGGTTTTGACCCTCTGTAGTTTCATTATTAACAGAATCAGAAAGGTTTTGACCCTCTGTAGTTTCATTATTAACAGAATCAGAAAGGTTTTGACCCTCTGTAGTTTCATTATTAACAGAATCAGAAAGGTTTTGACCCTCTGTAGTTTAATTATTAACAGAATCAAAAAGGTTTTGACCCTCTGTAGTTTCATTATTAACAGAATAAAAATGGTTTTGACCCTCTGCAGTTTCATTATTAACAGAATCAGAAAGGTTTTGACCCTCTGTAGTTTCATTATTAACAGAATTAGAAAGATTTTGACCCTCTGTAGTTTCATTATTAATAGAATAAAAATGGTTTTGACCCTCTGCAGTTTCATTATTAACAGAATCAGAAAGGTTTTGACCCTCTGTAGTTTCATTATTAACAGAATCAGAAAGGTTTTGACCCTCTGTAGTTTCATTATTAACAGAATCAGAAAGGTTTTGACCCTCTGTAGTTTCATTATTAACAGAATCAGAAAGGTTTTGACCCTCTGTAGTTTAATTATTAACAGAATCAGAAAGGTTTTGACCCTCTGTAGTTTCATTATTAACAGAATAAAAATGGTTTTGACCCTCTGCAGTTTCATTATTAACAGAATCAGAAAGGTTTTGACCCTCTGTAGTTTAATTATTAACAGAATCAGAAAGATTTTGACCCTCTGTAGTTTCATTATTAACAGAATCAGAAAGGTTTTGACCCTCTGTAGTTTAATTATTAACAGAATCAGAAAGATTTTGACCCTCTGTAGTTTCATTATTAACAGAATCAAAAAGGTTTTGACCCTCTGTAGTTTAATTATTAACAGAATCAGAAAGGTTTTGACCCTCTGTAGTTTCATTATTAACAGAATCAGAAAGGTTTTGACCCTCTGTAGTTTCATTATTAACAGAATAAAAATGGTTTTGACCCTCTGCAGTTTCATTATTAACAGAATCAAAAAGGTTTTGACCCTCTGTAGTTTAATTATTAACAGAATCAGAAAGATTTGACCCTCTGTAGTTTCATTATTAACAGAATTAGAAAGGTTTTGACCCTCTGTAGCTTCATTATTAATAGAATCAGAAAGGTTTTGACCCTCTGTAGTTTATTAACAGAATAAAAATGGTTTTGACCCTCTGCAGTTTCATTATTAACAGAATTAGAAAGATTTTGACCCTCTGTAGTTTAATTATTAACAGAATCAAAAAGGTTTTGACCCTCTGTAGTTTCATTTTTAACAGAATCAGAAAGGCTTTGACCCTCTGTAGTTTCATTATTAACAGGATCAGAAAGGTTTTGACCCTCTGCAGTTTCATTATTAACAGAATTAGAAAGATTTTGACCCTCTGTAGTTTCATTAACAGAATCAGAAAGGTTTTGACCCTCTGTAGCTTCATTAACAGAATCAGAAAGGCTTTGACCCTCTGTAGTTTCATTATTAACAGAATTAGAAAGGTTTTGACCCTCTGCAGTTTCATTATTAACAGAATTAGAAAGATTTTGACCCTCTGTAGTTTAATTATTAAAAGAATCAAAAAGGTTTTGACCCTCTGTAGCTTCATTAACAGAATCAGAAAGGTTTTGACCCTCTGTAGTTTCATTATTAACAGAATTAGAAAGATTTTGACCCTCTGTAGTTTGATTAACAGAATCAGAAAGATTTTGACCCTCTGTAGTTTCATTATTAACAGAATCAGAAAGGTTTTGACCCTCTGTAGTTTGATTAACAGAATCAGAAAGATTTTGACCCTCTGTAGCTTCATTATTAACAGAATCAGAAAGGTTTTGACCCTCTGTAGTTTAATTATTAACAGAATCAAAAAGGTTTTGACCCTCTGTAGTTTAATTATTAACAGAATCAAAAAGGTTTTGACCCTCTGTAGTTCCATTATTAACAGAATCAGAAAGGCTTTGACCCTCTGTAGTTTCATTATTAACAGGATCAGAAAGGTTTTGACCCTCTGTAGTTTAATTATTAACAGAATCAAAAAGGTTTTGACCCTCTGTAGTTTCATTTTTAACAGAATCAGAAAGGCTTTGACCCTCTGTAGTTTCATTATTAACAGAATTAGAAAGGTTTTGACCCTCTGTAGTTTCATTATTAACAGAATTAGAAAGATTTTGACCCTCTGTAGTTTAATTATTAAAAGAATCAAAAAGGTTTTGACCCTCTGTAGTTTCATTAATAACAGAATTAGAAAGATTTTGACCCTCTGTGGCTTCATTACTAACAGAATTAGAAAGATTTTGACCCTCTGTAGTTTAATTATTAAAAGAATCAAAAAGGTTTTGACCCTCTGTAGTTTAATTATTAACAGAATCAGAAAGATTTTGACCCTCTGTGGCTTCATTAACAGAATCAGAAAGGTTTTGACCCTCTGTAGTTTCATTATTAACAGAATTAGAAAGATTTTGACCCTCTGTGGCTTCATTAACAGAATCAAAAAGGTTTTGACCCTCTGTAGCTTCATTATTAACAGAATCAGAAAGATTTTGACCCTCTGTAGCTTCATTATTAACAGAATCAGAAAGGTTTTGACCCTCTGTAGTTTGATTAACAGAATCAGAAAGATTTTGACCCTCTGTAGTTTCATTATTAACAGAATCAGAAAGGTTTTGACCCTCTGTAGTTTAATTATTAACAGAATCAAAAAGGTTTTGACCCTCTGTAGTTTCATTATTAACAGAATTAGAAAGATTTTGACCCTCTGTAGCTTCATTAACAGAATCAGAAAGGTTTTGACCCTCTGTAGTTTCATTATTAACAGAATTAGAATGGTTTTGACCCTCTGTAGTTTCATTATTAACAGAATTAGAAAGATTTTGACCCTCTGTAGTTTAATTTTTAAAAGAATCAAAAAGGTTTTGACCCTCTGTAGTTTCATTATTAACAGAATTAGAAAGATTTTGACCCTCTGTGGCTTCATTAACAGAATCAGAAAGGTTTTGACCCTCTGCAGTTTCATTATTAACAGAATTAGAAAGGTTTTGACCCTCTGTAGTTTGATTAACAGAATCAGAAAGGTTTTGACCCTCTGTAGCTTCATTATTAACAGAATTAGAAAGATTTTGACCCTCTGTAGTTTGATTAACAGAATCAGAAAATTTTTGACCCTCTGTAGTTTCATTATTAACAGAATCAGAAAGGTTTTGACCCTCTGTAGTTTGATTAACAGAATCAGAAAGATTTTGACCCTCTGTAGCTTCATTATTAACAGAAGCAGAAAGGTTTTGACCCTCTGTAGTTTAATTATTAACAGAATCAAAAAGGTTTTGACCCTCTGTAGTTTCATTATTAACAGAATTAGAAAGATTTTGACCCTCTGTAGCTTCATTAACAGAATCAGAAAGGTTTTGACCCTCTGTAGTTTCATTATTAACAGAATTAGAATGGTTTTGACCCTCTGTAGTTTCATTATTAACAGAATTAGAAAGGTTTTGACCCTCTGTAGTTTCATTATTAACAGAATTAGAAAGATTTTGACCCTCTGTAGCTTCATTAACAGAATCAGAAAGGTTTTGACCCTCTGTAGTTTCATTATTAACAGAATTAGAAAGGTTTTGACCCTCTGTAGTTTCATTATTAACAGAATTAGAAAGGTTTTGACCCTCTGTAGTTTCATTATTAATAGAATCAGAAAGGTTTTGACCCTCTGTACACACACACACACACACACACACACACACACACACTTCAAATCATTGGGCATGGCTTATCCATGGAGCTCCGGACTGACCAACAGTTTGTAATAAATAACAATAACAACAACAATAACTAACAGTCATAGAAAGAACTAGAAAAGCACTCTGAGAGCGCAGACTCAGCTCCACCCAACAGTCCTATATTTATTTTATACGCACATTGTGGAATGACAAACATTGGTGTGAAGAACTGTGATTATTGTTGATATAAATATCTGACAGAGTCTCCTGGTCAGCAGTGGGGCTGGGACTTGTGGGGCTGTGACCACTTTGCTGGTGGCTGTTCAGATGCCGGTGTTGTGCGGCGCGGTGCTTCAGTGGGCGATGACACCAGCCTGTCTGTCCGAGCTAAACCCCGGTACATCGGTGCATGGTGTAGCTGTGAGCTGTGGAGGGCTGGGAAGTTTGTTATTATTTTGGGAAAGACTGCTGCCTTCATTGATCTTAGAAACCAAGGCTTCAGGAACTGGGATTTCTTCATTAGCAAAACTTCCTCCTCTCCGCTCTGTCTGTGAGCAGGACTGCATGCACAGCTCTCACTGCTGATTGGCTGTTCGCTGTGGCTCTGCATGTAACCAGAGAGTGTTGCTAATCAGATGGTGCTGTTAGCGGGACAATGCTGGAGACAGAGCATCATGGAGAACTCTGCTGGCATTGCAGGGGAAGCTGACAGATGTAGTGACACAGGCTTGAAAAATGTTGATGTCAGTTTGCAAACAAACTACATTTCCCAAAATGCCATAAATGATGGGATGCGCCATTCTAAAGATCAGTGTTTTTAATGATGTCAGTCTGGATCGGATCAGCACCAACACGTGTTGGCTTCTTCTTTGGACCAAAACACACTTCTGGTGAAATTTCCATGCAAATGCATCCAGCAGTTTTTGCATAATGTTGCTAACGGACAAACAAATAAACAAACAAACAGACAGACAGACAGACACTGGTGAAAACAACCTCCTCAGTGGAGGTAACAAAAGGTGTAAAAGGAGTTGAAAACATGAGTTGGAATGAAGTTGGCAATAATATATGATCTATATGTGATGAGAGTGGTGTGATCATTTACACTTTATGGTTAATAAACAGTCAAATGATATGGGTAAATTTGACCTGGGAGGACAACAA
>JAZDUH010000287.1:1782500-1827441 GCA_036419115.1 Scarus forsteni
TCCATCAGAAATCTACGACAAAATGAATGAAATGTCTGTACCAACAGAAGTTATTGGACTGCTGAGGATCCACTGAGATCCATCAAGGATCCACCAAAGTCAACCACAAAATCAAATGAAATGCTTCTACAGTATTTTTGAATTGTTGATCAGCTGAGGATCCACTTAGATCTATCATCTGCTGTGCTTGATGGATCTTTAATTTACCAAACATCTATTGGTGATCTACTAAGGTCTTCCAGAGACCAACCTCAAAACCAAATTAAGATTTCCTATTTATAACTTCAGAGGTCCTTGACCTACTGCTGATCTTACAAGGACCTACCAAAGATCCATTCCCGTACCAAAGCCATGAGAAATGGATCTACTGCAGAGTAACACGATCACCATTCTTGTCAACCCTTGTCACGAAATGGATGGGGCAAAATAAAATCTTTCCAGAAATATACATGGGATCTTCTACAGATCCTTCAGTTCTACACATAGTCCCCTGAAATAAAGATAATCTCTTAAGGACGATCCTCTTCAGTAGATCCTTGTAGATTGTCAGTAAATTTAGTCAAATATATTCGGATTTCTTCCTTATCTGCTGAAACATGATCTGGTCCTCATCCGTTCCTTAAGAGATCCTTGGTAGACCCTTGGTAGACCACCAATAAAGCCACAGTTAGATCCCAATTAATACTCGGAAGAGTTTTTGGTTTGTCCTCTGGAGATCCCTTTTAGGTCATAGGTAGATCCCTTTTAGTTCATCAGTAGATCCTTTAAAGGCCATCAGCAGATCTGTTTAAGGTCATCAGTAGTTCCTTTCAAGGTTATCAGTAGATACCTTTAAGTTCACCAGTTTATCCTTTTAGGGTCACCTGTAGATCCCTTTACGGTCTTCAGTAGATCCCTTTAAAGTCATCAGCAGATCCCTTTGAGGTCATCAGTAGATCCCTTTTAGGTCATAGGTAGATCCCTTTTAGGTCATAGGTATATCCCTTTTCAGTCATCAGTAGATCCCTTTGAGTTCATCAGTATATTCTTCAAAGACCATCATCAGATCCCTTTTAAGGTTGAGAATGGATCCTGTAACTTCCTTCATTTCGTATGTCCTTAGAGGATCCTTTTGGAATTTTACTTGATCCCAGTACATTTTCTGTGCACTCTGTTTTAACTCAGTAGATCCTCAGTAGATCCTTCCTGTATTTTGTCATAGCTGCACTGTTTCTCCTGGAGATTCTGAATTATGAAAAATATCTATCATCTATGAATAAACATGAAAACATCTTCTCGTGTTGTAAGCGCTTTGAAACATGAATAAAGGGCCATTTTGTAAGTCAGTGTGTTGTGTTTGTCTGATGTGTGACTTTTGACCTTAAAGTAGTAAAACAGGAAGTTCTTTTGGAAGCTTTTCTCTCTCAGGATTTCTAAAAAACTGAAACAAGTCCTTGATGTTAAGCAGTGGCGGACTGAGTAATTTGGGGGCCTAAGGCGAACATAGCCAGGGGCCCTCTTCATCTGTTCTTTAGAAACAAAAAAGTAGAAAAGGCAAAGGCCAGTGTTTCCCCTAGCTTTTTTGCTATCTATCAATTTATCTTAATCATTCATTCATTCATCTATCATCTATTAATATTCATATATTGGGTATCAGTATATCTTAAAAAAATTTTTTTCATTTATTCAACTATCAAAATTAAATCTCACTCACCAAGTTCGGTCTTGTACAAGGTGGTGCAGTCTGGTTTATTCTGTTTAGTAAACTCTGACATATGATCAGTTTTGGGAGTAAAGGGATTAAAAATAACCATGTTACTAACACTGTTACTTTTTCCCAGTAACAGCTAATGCAATCAACTATTTCAAACGTTAAGCAATGAAATGTGGCGAGCTACTTTGCACCAATATCCAGCAGTTGTTACCCGACCTGCCTCACTCAATCAGACACAGACAGGAGTTGTGCTTCTAACAGACAGACGAGAAAACTCGATGCCAGAGTTGCCAGGTCTGCTAATTACAAGCGACTTTCTGCTTCTTTTTCTAACTTTCATTCATTCATTTTCTATACCCGGCTATCCCTTTCGGGGTTGCGGGGGGCTGGAGCCTATCCCAGCTATCATCGGGCAAGAGGGCGGGGTACACCCTGAATCGGTCGCCAGTAGATCGCAGGGCCACATAGAGAGACAGACAACCATTCACGCTAACACTCATACCTAAGGGCAATTTAGAGTTACCAGTTAACCTAATGAGCATGTTTTTGGTCTGTGGGAGGAAGCCGGAGTGCCCAGTGAGAACCCCCGCATCCACGGGAAGAACATGCAAACTTGAGGATCTTTGAGGGTCTCTTGAGGTCTCTTAAGAATCTTTGGGAATCTCTGAGGATCTCTTTTGAGGATCTCTGAGGGTCTTTTCTGACTTGCATGTGCATATTGGGAGTTGTAGGTTGCAGTTTTTTGGGTTTGTTCCAATAGTGCAGCTGTTCATTTGGACTTGTTGTGCCCCCAAAACCATCAATATAAACCCAATTCAGAAGCTGTTAAAATCATTTTATCCCTTTCTAAATACAAATTCAAATTTTACTGTAAAATGTGTCTTTCAACCTAAAATAAATCCTCATAGCAAGAATTACATTTATTTCTAATGTAGCTACTATTTACACCATGATAAAGTTGTAGAAGATTAAGATAAATCTGATAAAACCCTGACAGGTCTTTTTGGTTACAAAATACAAGGTTAGACTGACTGTTAAGCACTAACAGAGTTATAAATAACAGCAGCCCCTCCCTTCACCTCTGTATAAAGAAAAGGATGTTTAATCAGTAAATTAAGAGACAAAAAAGAAGAAATATGACTTTGAAATTGAAATGTAATGTGGAAAAAAAATTAAAAGTCCTAAAGCAAAGTGTTTGTCTGTTGTTAGTAAATCTAAAATCTAGAGACCAAAAACAGCGAGAACTCGGCTGATGATGTCAGAGCTGCTGCAGCAGGTAACAACAAGGAAGGACACAGAGACGGAGACACACAGTTCAAGAGGAAAAGAGTTTTCAAAAAAGTAACACATCAGTTACTTTACCTGGTAACTAATTACATTTATGAAGGAATATTCTGTTAGTACCTCAGTTACTTTTTGGGGAAAGTAACTAGTAGCTGTAACCATTATTTTTTAAGTAATTTGCCCAACACTGACTATGATGTTTGTACTTTTAGGGTCTCCATAGACATATTTGCCACATTTTGACCTGATTTATACACCATTCACTGAAAACAGCTCTGAGACCCACTTATGGACCTCCACCCACAGGTTGAGAACCACTTCACTCGTAGATGGTAATTGAAGCTTAATACTTAATAGATTGTTCTTATATCATGGAGAATACGTGATGCAGAAACTTCGGGATGAATTTATAATTTAGAAACAGAGAGTGAGGGAAAACAGTGGCTCACACGGACTGATGAAGGATGCTGAGTTTTAATTCATCAAAAAGCTGATTTGTCATTTTTCAACACTTTGTGTTCACTTGAATGGAGCACATGAGCCATCAAGACACTGATTGAGTTATAAAACCGCACAAAGTGACTGATGAGCTCTCACTGTCCCTGGCTGCGATGCGCGTCCGTCTGCGTCTATGTGCTCACCTGCAAACAGGTGCGCGCGCAAAGACGCAGAGCGATTCAGGAGGGATTTAGATGAAATGTTCACATGTGCATCACAAATACAGCTGATGAAAATCTGTCCTTCAGCTTTTCCTTCCTTCCTCTGCTTTGTGTGGAAGCCTTACTGACATCAGTGCCTGTTTCATTCATGTTATTCCCCGTTTAACTGAAGACAGTGTTTGTTTGTTGAATGTTTTGAACGATCAGACTGTGCGGGACAGAGTGGATGGCCTCTTGCTCAGCAGAGTCAGACGACAGGCCACAGAAGGGAGGAAAGGAGAAATGCATTTTATTGACTATAATGAAACGATGGCGACGCATCAGACTCTTAAATTGCGCAAATTAGAGTGAGTTTTTTTTATTTGAGTGTGTGCGATTGTATTTATACAATGGTAATTATTTAGACTTACATAATGTGAAGCAACTAATGTGTAGAGGGCTCGAGAGGGACAGAAGGAGAGTGGAGGTTTTTCATATCCAGCACTAACTCAACAGGACTGTCAGGAGGGGGCTGTGTGGCCGCGGACTCACCCCACCTTCATCTTCATCTGTGCTTTGCCACAGGGCACGCGACACCTGGCTCAGGAGCAGCCAGTCGCACGAGCCCGCTGGAACTCACAGTCTGCCACGATTAGCCTAGCTCTGGCTCGTCATATTTTTTCTATCAGTGGTGTCACCGACACCGTACAGAGTCATGACACCTTTGGGAATGTGGCAGTGTATTTTTTGATTTCCTCTCGCCCTTTCCTTTTCTCCTACCCTCTCTGATAACTTAGCTTCATTTTAACTCACGCGCTTCTCTGTTCTCACGTCAACAAACCCACGTAACTTCTTGGCTGCTCAGTCTTCCGTCATCATGGGACAGTCCATTGTAGAGGCTGTGGGGGGAGCAGATAATATGATTTTGGTGTTCTGATGTTTTGTTTGTTTGTTTTGCCATTTATATTATTACTACACTAATATAATTATAAATGGAATGCATTTGAGGGAGTGCTGCTGGCTGTAGGGATGGCCCCTTGTTGGCTAGGTCTTTGGGGATCTTTGAGGGTCTCTGAGGATCTTTGAACCCTAAGGCATTCGCCTACTTCGCCTTAATGGTAGATCCGCCCCTGATGTTAAGGATGCTGGGCTGTCGGGGTCTCACTCATCTTTGTTCACTTCAGCCGCCTGCTGGCTGAATTTGACTTCAGGTACAAACTGGATCTTTGAGGATCTCTGAGGATCTCTGAGGATCTTTGGGGGTCTTTGAGGGTCCTTGACGATCTCTGAGGATCTTTGAGGGTCTTTGAGGATCGTTGAGGGTCTTTGAGAATCTCTGAGGATCATTGAGGATCTTTTGAGAGTCTTTGAGGATCTTTGAGGGTCTCTGAGGATCTTCGAGGATCTTTGAGGATCTCTGAGGATCTTTGAGGATCGCTGAGGGTCTTTGAGGATCGTTGAGGATCTTTGAGGATCTCTGAGGATCTTTGAGGATCTCTGAGGGTCTTTGAGGATCTCTGAGGATCTTTGAGAATCTCTGAGGATCTTTGAGGATCTTTGAGGATCTCTGAGGATCTTTGAGAGTCTTTGAGAATCTCTGAGGATCTTTGAGGATCTTTTGAGAGTCTTTGAGGATCTTTGAGGATCTCTGGGGATCTTTGAGGGTCTCTGAGGATCTTTGAGGGTCTTTGAGGATCTCTGAGGATCTTTGAGGATCTCTGAGGGTCTTTGAGGATCTCTGAGGATCTTTGAGGATCTCTGACGATCTTGGAGGGTCTTTTGAGTGTCTTTGAGTGTCTTTGAGGATCTCTGAGGATCTTTGAGGGTCTTTGAGGATCTCTGAGGATCTTTGAGGGTCTTTTGAGGATCTTTGAGGATCTTTGAGGGTCTTTGAGGATCTCTGAGGATCTTTGAGGATCTTTTGAGAGTCTTTGAGGATCTTTGAGGGTCTTTGAGGATCTTTGAGGGTCTTTGAGGATCTCTGAGGATCTTTGAGGGTCTTTTGAGAGTCTTTGAGTGTCTTTGAGGATCTCTGAGGATCTTTGAGGGTCTTTGAGGATCTCTGAGGATCTTTGAGGATCTCTGAGGATCTTTGAGGGTCCTTTGAGAGTCTTTGAGGATCTCTGATGATCTTTGAGGGTCTTTGAGCATCTTTTGAGAGTCTTTGAGGATCTCTGAGGATCTTTGAGGATCTTTGAGGATCTTTGAGGGTCTTTAAGGATCTTTGAGGGTCCTTGAGGATATCTGAGGATCTTTAAGGGTCTTTGAGGATCTCTAAGGATCTTTGAGGGTCTTTGAGAATCTCTAAGGATCTTTGAGGGTCTTTGAGAATCTCTGAGGATCATTGAGGATCGTTTGAGAGTCTTTAGGGATCTTTGAGGGTCTTTGAGGATCTTTGAGGATCTCTGAGGATCTTTGAGGGTCTTTGAGGATCTCTGAGGATCTTTGAGGGTCTTTGAGGATCTCTAAGGATCTTTGAGGGTCTTTGAGAATCTCTGAGGATCATTGAGGATCTTTTGAGAGTATTTGAGGATCTTTGAGGGTCCAAAACAGGATCTCTGAGGATCTTTAAGGGTCTTTGAGGATCTCTAAGAATCTTTGAGGGTCTTTGAGAATCTCTGAGGATCATTGAGGATCTTTTGAGAGTCTTTAAGGATCTTTGAGGGTCTTTGAGGATCTTTGAGGATCTCTGAGGATCTTTGAGAGTCTTTGAGGATCTCTGAGGATCTTTGGGGTCTCTGAGGACCTTTGAGGATCTTAAAGGTTCTCTGAGGATCTTTGAGGGTCTCTAAGAATCTCTGGGGATCTTTGAGGGTCTTTGAGGATCTCTGAGGATCTTTGGGGTCTCTGAGGACCTTTGAGGATCTTTAAGGTTCTCTGAGGATCTTTGAGGGTCTCTAAGAATCTCTGGGGATCTTTGAGGGTCTTTGAGGATCTCTGAGGGTCTTTGAGGATCTCTGAGGATCTTTGAGGATCTTTGAGGATCTCTGAGGATCTTTGAGGGTCTTTGAGGATCTCTGGGGATCTTTGAGGGTCTTTGAGGATCTCTGAGGGTCTTTGAGGATCTCTGAGGATCTTTGAGGATCTTTGAGGATCTCTGAGGATCTTTGAGGGTCTTTGAGGATCTCTGAGGGTCTTTGAGGATCTCTGAGGATCTTTGAGGATCTTTGAGGATCTCTGAGGATCTTTGAGTGTCTTTTGAGAGTCTTTGAGTTTCTTTGAGGATCTCCGAGGGTCTTTGAGGATCTCTGAGGCTCTTTGAGGGTCTTTTGAGAGTCTTTGAGTGTCTTTAAGGATCTCTGGGGAGTCTTTGATTGTCTTAAAGGATCTCTGAGGATCTTTGGGGGTTTCTGAGGATCTTTGAGGATCTTTGAGGATCTTCGAGGATCTTTGAGGGTCTTTGAGGATCTCTGAGGATCTTTGAGGATCTTTTGAGAGTCTTTGAGGATCTTTAGGAGTCTTTGAGGATCTCTGAGGATCTTTGAGGGTCTTTGAGGATCTTTGAGGGTCTTTGAGGATCTCTGAGGGTCTTTGAGGATCTTTTGAGAGTCTTTGAGGATCTTTGAGGGTCTCTGAGGATCTTCGAGGATCTTTGAGGATCTCTGAGGGTCTTTGAGGATCTCTGAGGATCTTTGAGGATCTCTGACGATCTTTGAGGGTCTTTTGAGAGTCTCCGAGGGTCTTTGAGGATCTCTGAGGCTCTTTGAGGGTCTTTTGAGAGTCTTTGAGTGTCTTTAAGGATCTCTGGGGAGTCTTTGATTGTCTTAAAGGATCTCTGAGGATCTTTGGGGGTTTCTGAGGATTGTGAGGATCTCTGAGGATCTTCGAGGATCTTTGAGGGTCTTTGAGGATCTCTGAGGATCTTTGAGGATCTTTTGAGAGTCTTTGAGGATCTTTAGGAGTCTTTGAGGATCTCTGAGGATCTTTGAGGGTCTTTGAGGGTCTTTGAGGATCTCTGAGGGTCTTTGAGGATCTTTTGAGAGTCTTTGAGGATCTTTGAGGGTCTCTGAGGATCTTCGAGGATCTTTGAGGATCTCTGAGGATCTTTGAGGGTCTTTGAGGATCTTTGAGGGTCTTTTGAGAGTCTTTGAGGGTCTCTGAGGATCTCTGAGGATCTTTGAGGATCTTTTGAGAGTCTTTGAGGATCTCTGAGGATCTTTGAGGATCTCTGAGGGTCTTTGAGGGTCTTTCAGGATCTCTGAGGATCTTTGAGGGTCTTTGAGGGTCTTTGAGGATCTTTTGAGTGTCTTTGAGGATCTCTGAGGATCTTTGAGGGTCTTTGGGGATCTTTGAGGGTCTCTGAGGATTTTTGAGGATCTCTTAGGATCTTTGATGGTCTTTGAGAGCCTTTGAGGGTCTTTGAGGATCTCTGAGGGTCTTTGAGGATCTCTGAGGATCTTTGAGGATCTTTGAGGATCTCTGAGGATCTTTGAGTGTCTTTTGAGAGTCTTTGAGTTTCTTTGAGGATCTCCGAGGGTCTTTGAGGATCTCTGAGGCTCTTTGAGGGTCTTTTGAGAGTCTTTGAGTGTCTTTAAGGATCTCTGGGGAGTCTTTGATTGTCTTAAAGGATCTCTGAGGATCTTTGGGGGTTTCTGAGGATTGTGAGGATCTCTGAGGATCTTCGAGGATCTTTGAGGGTCTTTGAGGGTCTCTGAGGAATTTTTGAGGATCTTTTGAGAGTCTTTGAGGATCTTTAGGAGTCTTTGAGGATCTCTGAGGATCTTTGAGGGTCTTTGAGGATCTTTGAGGGTCTTTGAGGATCTCTGAGGGTCTTTGAGGATCTTTTGAGAGTCTTTGAGGATCTTTGAGGGTCTCTGAGGATCTTCGAGGATCTTTGAGGATCTCTGAGGATCTTTGAGGATCTCTGACGATCTTTGAGGGTCTTTTGAGAGTCTCCGAGGGTCTTTAAGGATCTCTGGGGAGTCTTTGATTGTCTTAAAGGATCTCTGAGGATCTTTGGGGGTTTCTGAGGATTGTGAGGATCTCTGAGGATCTTCGAGGATCTTTGAGGGTCTTTGAGGATCTCTGAGGATCTTTGAGGATCTTTTGAGAGTCTTTGAGGATCTTTAGGAGTCTTTGAGGATCTCTGAGGATCTTTGAGGGTCTTTGAGGATCTTTGAGGGTCTTTGAGGATCTCTGAGGGTCTTTGAGGATCTTTTGAGAGTCTTTGAGGATCTTTGAGGGTCTCTGAGGATCTTCGAGGATCTTTGAGGATCTCTGAGGATCTTTGAGGGTCTCTGAGGATCTTTGAGGGTCTTTTGAGAGTCTTTGAGGGTCTCTGAGGATCTCTGAGGATCTTTGAGGATCTTTTGAGAGTCTTTGAGGATCTCTGAGGATCTTTGAGGATCTCTGAGGGTCTTTGAGGGTCTTTCAGGATCTCTGAGGATCTTTGAGGGTCTTTGAGGGTCTTTGAGGATCTTTTGAGTGTCTTTGAGGATCTCTGAGGATCTTTGAGGGTCTTTGGGGATCTTTGAGGGTCTCTGAGGATTTTTGAGGATCTCTTAGGATCTTTGATGGTCTTTGAGAGCCTTTGAGTGTCTTTGAGGATCTCTGAGGATCTTTGAGGGTCTTTGAGGATCTTGGAGGATCTTTTGAGAGTCTTTGAGGATCTCTGAGGATCTTTTGAGAGTCTTTGAGGATCTTTTGAGAGTCTTTGAGAATCTTTGAGGATCCCTGATGTCAAAGTCTGCAGAGGGCCGTTTTCCTTAGGGTCAGAGGGCAGATTCTGCAGAGGGCCGTTTTCCTTAAGGTCAGAGGTCAGGTTCTGCAGAGGGCCGTTTTCCTTAGGTTCAGAGGTCAGAGTCTGCAGAGTGATATTTTCTTAGGGTCAGAGGTCAGAGTCTGCAGAGGGACGATTTCAGTTAGGGTCAGAGGTCAGAGTCTGCAGAGGGCCGTTTTCCTTAGGGTCAAAGGTCAGAGTCTGCCAAGTGCAGATTTTCTTAGGGTCAGAGGTCAAAGTCTGCAGAGGGCCATTTTCCTTAGGGTCAGAGTCTGCAGAGGGCCGTTTTCCTTTAGGGTCAGAGTGGCCATGACCCAGTCTGCATCCAGGTGAAAGTGCTGAATTCATCCTTATTAAAACATGATTTCATAAATACATCTTAATTTAAGCCAAATTAAATCAACTTGTTTTTATTTAAAACAGATTAAATTAGCTCCTTTTTTAAACCAGACTGGACCAGGAGAACTTGTAGTCCTGGTCTGATGTTCTTCCGTCCTTTATGCTGCCCTGTGATTGGCTGCAGTGTTTTCTATATTTGGACACGCAGCGTATTTTCGGACTTTGGATTCGTTTGCGGTCGTTAAGGGCCGGTCTGCCTACGTCATGACGCACGCCGTCGGGCCCTACGTCAGCTCGCTGGTCAGTCGCTGTGTAGACAGCTGACGGTGGAGCCGTGAAAACGTCTCCGAGCGGCCGTTACCGGACAAACCGACGGCCGGAGGCGGCGAGGCCGACAACCCTCCCGGTGAACCGGCACATGTGACCGTCCCGCGGCGAGGAGGTTACCGTGGAGCCGCTTCCTCCTTCAGGTGAGTCTGACCCCGGCCTACCTGTTAGCTCCTCATGCTAACAACAGCTAGCTGCTGATGCTAACAAACAGTCAGCCTGTGACGAGAACACTCAAAGTTTAATTACTTATTATTACTTATTAACACTATAAACCTCCGCGCGCCCCTCCACCTGACACCTGTATAACTATCGAAGCTAATCAGTTAGCCTGCTGTACACCGGTGTCAGACGGCGTTAGCTGCTAGCAAGCTAGTTATCGCAGAGTGTTTGTTATGAAGCTCAATGCTCTGCATCAACCATGGAAGCTAAAGGCTAACTGACATTAGCTGCATCAATCATAACCTGGGACTGATCATGGAAGCTAAAGGCTAACTGACATTAGCTGCATCAATCATAACCTCAGACTGATCATGGAAGCTAAAGGCTAACTGACATTAGCTGCATCAATCATAACCTGGGACTGATCATGGAAGCTAAAGGCTAACTGACATTAGCTTCAGACTGCAGAGGCCTGACAAAAACACCACAGAGCTGAGTTAAGGAGCTAGCATAGCCGTTAGCTTCAGACTGCAGACTCAGCATCATTTACAGCTAGGACAGGTGATCCACCTGTCATGACGTCAGCTCACTGGGACACCAATAAAATGATTCTACAGGTGAGCTGTTTAAATGTATCAGTGTACAGGTGTGATGAGATCATGATGGTGGGCTCTAATTTCATGGCGCAGCGCAGGGGGCGCAAGCCTGGCGCACCCCACGCAGTGTTAATTTCGTGCGGCGCACCGCTGTGCGCTGCCAGTTTGACAATTTGGTAGACTGTCTGCGCAGAGGTGGGTGTGACGGCGCACCAGGGGGAGGTGTCGGCAGATTCATGTTGGCGCAGTGACAATTTCGTGCCAAAAACAGTGCAGAAAGTGCGCTGAAAGCTCGCCAGCTTCAACCTGATCTAACCTCAGCGCAGGGCGAAGTGCACCCTCCGCAGCTGTAATTTGATGACAAGCGCACATGTGCGCACGCCTCAGAGGCAGGTTTCCAAAGTGTCAGGCACATTTTAATGCAATAAACAATCACAGCAATCACTATTTAATGTCCCCGTCTGAACCAGCAGATACATTTGTATCTATATTAACTGTCCCGTCACATCTGATGTCGGATTAAAGCCGTTTGTCATCGTGGAAACTTAACCTGACGGCAGCTGGAAGTTTGATGCACATCTTACAAGTCAACAATAAACAGCCTTAACGTCTGATACTGAGTATATATCTGACTTCACTCATTTCATTAAATTCAAAGAAAAGAGGGAGAAAAAAGACGAAGAAAAAAGGAGAGAAAATAAATGTATGTCACTCAGGATTTACCCGTGATTTCCCATATTCCTCTATTTTAGTCTTTATTTTTAATGTGATCTAAAAAGATGGAGAGCATTATTGTAAGGAGGATGAGGAGGAGACACCGGGAGAGTATACAGTTTATCACTAAAGGCTCTGCTATTTGGCGATGACAAACCAGGAGTGCAGGTGGATCACAAGCATGAATGGATAAGCCAGCTGGTGTGAAACTGTCTCTTATTTTTTTTTTACTCCTATTAATGACAAAGGAACAGATTACATCTGTCCTGGGAGCTGGCCCACACGGTGACGCGCCCCGCTGTCCATTCTCCTGCTGAAGGGACAGCGTCTCCACTGCTGGGTCTTTCCAGCACACTGTTTCCGCGGTGGCGGGGATAATTCAGACCAATCAGACGCTGCGCCTCAGCTGCAGCGCATTTAAAGGCGAGGAGAGGCGCTCATTTGATTGGTGAAGACAGCGATCGGCTGTGTTAATCCCACTCACGTCTATTCTCCTCCTATTCTGACATTTGCACGGAGAGGCAGAGACGTGGGCGTGGACGCGCAACCTCTGCGCCCCTGTGCGCCATGAGTGCGCCTCTCTTGGCACTGCAGGAAACTTGCAAAGTGCGCAGGTCACACCCAGTCCGCGCGGCGAAGGCCAGCGCAGGCAGGTGCGCCTGCGCTTGCGCCTGGTCTACGAAATTAGAGCCCGTTGTGTTAATGAAATATTTGTGTTGTTGTCCCTGATGATTCACCTGGTGACCAAACATTAATCTACGACTGAAGTGTGCTCAGCTCTAGCGACAAGTTATTAACCAGTTATTAACAGTTATTAATTAGTTATTAACAGTCATTAACCAGTTATTAACAGTTATTAATCAGTTATTAATCAGTAATTAACAGTTATTAACAGTTATTAATCAGTAATTAACAGTTATTAACCTTTTATTAACAGTTAATCAGTAATTAACAGTTATTAACCAGTTATTAACAGTTATTAATCAGTAATTAAACAGTTATTAACCAGTTATTAACAGTTATTAAGTTATTAAACAGTAATTAACAGTTATTAACCAGTTATTAATCAGTAATTAAACAGTTATTAATCAGTAATTAACCCTTGTGGACAGGTGGGGTTAAAAACAGCCACTTTCAGTCAAATTTTCTCAGTTATTTGACCATAACTTTTCTTGTATTGCAGCAGATTGAATGAATTTTGGGCAGAAAGCTTATTTTTACATACATTATGTAAATACGATTTCAAATTTTTCAAAAGGTCACTGTGGACATATTTACTGTACACTTTTACTCTTATGGCTGTTTTCAGCCACTATACTTTGAACTGCTCTAAAAACATAAATCAATTTTTTCTTTACTTTGTCGCTTATATATCTTTATTCACTTCTGCCCTGCTCAAAACTACCAAACATTGGAAAATGAATAAAATATTTAAAGAATTATGGGATGGATTATGGGAAGGGTACAGCATCAAATGACCTATTTTTCAATATAAAACATGATCAGAGACAGAAGATTTTTTACGTTTTATTACAGTCTTAGATATGTCAAAGATTCGTAGCATCATTGATTTTTAATTATTTTTCATTTATTTTGTAGTATCACTTTTTTAAAAAAAAATTAGGCAGGTACTGCGATAGGTGTTTTCAGCTACTATACTTTTAACTGCTCTAAAAACATATCAGATCAATATTTTCTACTTTTTTTTGCTTAAATTTCCTAATCCACTTCTGCCCTACTCAAAAATACCAAGCATTTAACAAAAAAATAAAAATTGTAACCCTTTGAGGGCTGTTTCAAGAAATAAGGTCTCTTATCATGGGTAAAACACGAATCAACCCATGTTCAATATAAAAAATATAAATAAGTTTTATGTGCCTTTAAGGTAGGGCAGGACGATTATGGTAAAAATAAGAATCCCAATTATTTTAAGTGATATTGAAATCACAATATACACAATTATTCATTTATTTAAAAACTTCAGTATTAATTTAAACACAACTTTAAGGAACCAGTGAGCGGCACGTACAGTATTATTGATCCACATAAGTCACACTCGCTGTGGCTGCACGTGGAACACTGAAGAGCTATAGAGCGCAGGAACTTGCATACATGGCACTCCACACTGTGGCATATTAATCGTTTTTCTTCGATTATAATGTTTTTATGTTTGTCAGATGGCAAAATTGAAATCACGATCAAAATCCGATTAATTGTCCAGCCCTACTTTAAGGTGTTAAGATTTGTTATTTATTTTTTAATGCTTGGTAGTTCTGAGCAGGGCAGAAGTGGATTAAGAGATCCATGTGAAAAAAGTAGAAAAAAATATTGATCTGATGTTTTTAGAGCAGTCAAAAAAGTTAGTGGCTGAAAACAGCCATAACAGTTCCTGTGTATAGTATACTTTAACAGTGCACAAGGGTTAATCGGTTATTAATCAGTTATTAATCAATTATTTATCAATAATTACTTTAACCAGAGCTCAGCCTTCTCTGATCCTCGGGTTTATGAATTTATAATACTGACATTATCCAGTTAAAACTATTAACTGTACTTACACTTAACTATAATTAAATCATAGCATCATTTTAAATAATTAAATGTTTTTACAACAAAACAACCTGGTGCCTTGAACGTTGATGTTTTCATGTCTGTTGAAAACACAGAATACTTTTATTGCAGATACGTTTAGAGTTTGAAGACTGAGAATTTGATCAGAAACGTTATGACAGTTATCTGAAGAGTTAATGTTTACTTTTCATATGATGCATCAGAAAATAGTTTTTAATAGCATGTCGGTGAGGGCTAAGCACTCGAAGGTTTGGGCTCACTTTAGCAAAGTTAATGAAAACTCGGCCCGATGCAATCTTTGTTTGAGAGAAGTTGCGTCCAAGGGGGGAAATACTAGCAAAATCACCAAACACTCGGAGCCCGCGCATAGTATAAAGCTAAAGGAGTGCGCCTGTTTGATTGCTATAGCAACACGAGTAGAGTTAGCAGCCCGGCTAGCACTAAAGACTGCAGCACCGACAGAGACAGAGACTCTATTATCCTCCCCTTCGGTAAAAACCCTGCCAAAAACAGCGCAGTCACACAGGGTTAAACCCTTAACGTGTAACTTGGATGAAAAGCTGACGGCACAGCCCTCTCCAGATGAATCAGAGCTGTTAATGTCCGCTCAGAGCAGAAACTCTTTGTTTACTGAGGTCAAGAGAGCAGCGGATGTGACTGACGGTCAAGCTGCGCTCACAGCGCCCTCTGTTGGATGAAACGGTCCACTGCTCCAGGCGCCCTGATGTGCTGCTACACTCAATATTTTATATTCAAATATTTATTTACTATTCTGTTACAGATATTTATCCCCGTATTCAAACGGTTATAAGACTATCTAATATAAAGTGACAGCCCTAGTAGTCATCATTACAGCATCGATTTTAGCTCCACTGATATATGGGTCTGTCTGTATATGCCGTCTGTTGGGCGGCATGAAGGGGTTTATGCCATCTCCTTGGATTTCTTTTTGCCTCTGAGAAGCATTTGTAATGCATTACTTCTATTCTGTTGAAGCTTTATTACCCTGTGGTAATAAAAAAAGGTTGGATCTTTTAATATCTTGTAAAGTCTTTATTTTTTACACAAAGTTACATGTTGTAGTATTGATAAGTATCGATACCAATAAGGTGTATTGGTATCTGTATCTGTATTGATAAAATCATAACGATATACATCCCTAATTTTGACACAGTTTAAATCTTAGCTAATCACCCCGCTGACTCTGGGCTGTTATAAAAAAATATAACTTAAGGTTTGGAAGAAACCCGTTTAGCTGATTGTCGTTGAAGTTCTGAAATAAAAACGAGGTTTGGGATGTAAATAAACGTACATTTAAGTGAGCAGAGGACAAACTAAAATACAACAGAAGTGTCCTGAATTTGTAGAAATGTCTGACTATTAAAACAATGTGAATCTAATCAACAGATGTCACGAAGTGTGGCTGATCACACTGTCCATTGATCAGTATTTGGATATTTTCTCTTAAAAAAGGAATCAGCTGTTCACGGTTATCACCCAGACTGAGTGAAGGAGGCTAAATGAGTTCAAGCGTATCGCGGTTTGAGTTCTTCACAGCAGCGTGAGGTGGAGCTTCAGCACAGGCTTCAGGCCAACACCTGCAGCAGGTGTGGCATCGTCTCCATGGAGACGAGCTGGGGTCACCAGAGCCGTCTGGGGATCATCGGTGTGAGTCTGTTCCAGGCCTGTCACTATGACAAATTTTGCTGGACGATAATTGTCCAAAAAATTATTGCTGATAAATGATTTTAGTCATTAGGCAGCTGGCATAGGTACCATAGGTTTCATTTCATAATTCATGTTAGTGTTTGTTTCCTCGTTACTCCTCATGACGCTCACTTCAGCTCTGTGTGTGTACCCGAACAGCCCCGCCTCCCCCCATGGAGATTGAATGACTAATAGATGGCTCACTCCATTAATCCCGCTATAGAACCAACGTTTGATCTCTAACTATCCGAAGGTGGTCGGTGTGAGTCTGTTCTGTGCTCACAGTCATGGTGTTTGACCTCTAACCATCCGAAGGTGGTCGGTGTGAGTCTGTTCTGTGCTCACAGTCATGGTGTTTGACCTCTAACCATCTGAAGGTGGTTGGTGTGAGTCTGTTCTGTGCTCACAGTCATGGTGTTTGACCTCTAACCATCTGAAGGTGGTCGGTGTGAGTCTGTTCTGTGCTCACAGTCATGGTGTTTGACCTCTAACCATCTGAAGGTGGTCGGTGTGAGTCTGTTCTGTGCTCATGGTGTTTGACCTCTAACCATCTGAAGGTGGTCGGTGTGAGTCTGAACTGTGCTCACAGTCATGGTGTTTGACCTCTAACCATCTGAAGGTGGTCGGTGTGAGTCTGTTCAGTGCTCATGGTGTTTGACCTCTAACCATCTGAAGGTGGTCGGTGTGAGTCTGAACTGTGCTCACAGTCATGGTGTTTGACCTCTAACCATCTGAAGGTGGTCGGTGTGAGTCTGTTCTGTGCTCACAGTCATGGTGTTTGACCTCTAACCATCTGAAGGTGGTCGGTGTGAGTCTGTTCTGTGCTCATGGTGTTTGACCTCTAACCATCTGAAGGTGGTCGGTGTGAGTCTGTTCTGTACTCACAGTCATGGTGTTTGACCTCTAACCATCTGAAGGTGGTCGGTGTGAGTCTGTTCTGTACTCACAGTCATGGTGTTTGACCTCTAACCATCTGAAGGTGGTCGGTGTGAGTCTGAACTGTGCTCACAGTCATGGTGTTTGACCTCTAACCATCTGAAGGTGGTCGGTGTGAGTCTGTTCAGTGCTCATGGTGTTTGACCTCTAACCATCTGAAGGTGGTCGGTGTGAGTCTGAACTGTGCTCACAGTCATAGTGTTTGACCTCTAACCATCTGAAGGTGGTCGGTGTGAGTCTGTTCTGTGCTCACAGTCATGGTGTTTGACCTCTAACCATCTGAAGGTGGTCGGTGTGAGTCTGAACTGTGCTCACAGTCATGGTGTTTGACCTCTAACCATCTGAAGGTGGTCGGTGTGAGTCTGTTCTGTGCTCACAGTCATGGTGTTTGACCTCTAACCATCTGAAGGTGGTCGGTGTGAGTCTGTTCTGTGCTCACAGTCATGGTGTTTGACCTCTAACCATCTGAAGGTGGTCGGTGTGAGTCTGTTCTGTGCTCACAGTCATGGTGTTTGACCTCTAACCATCTGAAGGTGGTCGGTGTGAGTCAGCTCTGTGCTCACAGTCATTATCTGTGGTGATACTAACATTGACTTACTGAACCCAAATAAGCAGAAGCTCAATGAAGAGTTCTTAAACTGCTTGTACAGTCTAGGATTTGAACCACTTATCACTCACCCGACCAGAATCACAAAACACAGTGCTACAATAATTGATAACATTTTTTCTAACGTGCTTGAGGATAATTTAATAAGTGGGCTGTTTGTGAATGACATAAGCGATCATCTACCAATCTTTGTGGTTTATGACCAGACCTGTGAGGGGAAAGAGAGGCAGAGTAAATATATGAACATAAGAATCAAATCTGAGGCTAACATAAACAGTCTGAAAAATTCTCTACGTGAACAAAATTGGGAAAAAGTGCTCATGGCTACAGATGTGAATAGTGCTTACAGCAGTTTCTTAAAAATATTCACAAAAATGTTTGATAAACATTGCCCTGTGAGAGTGTTGAAGCCTAAAACACAAAGCAGAGAGAATAGACCTTGGATGACAAAAACACTGATAAATGCATGCAGAAAGAAAAACACACTATACAGACAGTTTCTCAAAAACAGAACGGCTGACTCTGAACTCAAATATAAGCTGTACAAAAACAAATTAACCGCTACCTTGAGAGAAAGAAAGAAAGACTATTACAAAGAGCAAATACAAAAAAATGTGAATCACACCAAGGAAATATGGAATTTAATTAATGGTGTAGTCAAAAATAAGAAACCTGTCAAAAGCTACCCACTTAACCTTACAGAGAATGCAGATAACACAGTGAATAAGTTAAACACATTCTTTGCAGGGGTAGGGCCAAATCTTGCCAAACAGATCCCACAGAATGACCTGACCTGGAAGCACTTTGATAGGGAGGGGAGTAGTAACCAAAACACTATGTTTTTGACTCCAGCAGACGACAGAGAAATAAAACAACTGATTAATAACAGCACAGGAAAAACATCAAAAGATGTCCATGACATTGACATGAAACTAATCAAAATGGTACAAGACGAGATTGCATCACCTTTGACACATATATGTAATCTATCGTTTCAGACAGGAAAATTCCCAGATGAAATGAAAATCGCAAAAATAATCCCCTTGTATAAACAAGGTAACAAGGAGGACTTCAATAACTACAGGCCAATAGCAATACTACCACAATTCTCCAAAATACTAGAAAAGCTGTTCAGCAGCAGACTAGATAAATTCACTGATAAACACAATCTGCTATGACGGTCAATACCGATTCAGGAAAAATCATTCCACAACATTAGCGATAATGGAAGCTGTAGAAATAATTACTGATACGATCGAACAAAAAAAATTTAGTATTGGAATATTTATTGATCTAAAGAAAGCATTCGATACAATAGATCACAACATACTTTGTCATAAACTTGAAAAGTTGGGCGTAAGGGGAAAAGCGCTAAATTGGATCAGGAGCTACCTGAATGGGAGATACCAATACGTCCAAGTAGCAGGAAAAAAATCAAGGCGCCTCAACACTATTTGCGGGGTCCCACAGGGGTCTGTATTGGGTCCAAAGCTATTTACTCTTTATATGAATGATATATGTAAAGTATCAGAAAAAATTAAATTCACACTATTTGCAGATGACACAAGCCTTTTCTCCTCGGGGGACAACCTGAAGGAGCTGATCACAGTGACAAACGAAGAGCTAAACAAGCTACAAACATGGTTCAATATAAACAGATTATCTCTGAACCTAGACAAGACGAAATTTATGTTATTCGGCGACAAAAATAGAGACTGTGAGGCTAATGTAAATATAAACGGAACCAAGATACAAAGGGTTAATGAATTCAAATTTCTAGGAGTAATCATCGACGAGAAGCTAAACTGGAAACCTCATATATCCTATACAGAAAAAAAAATAGCCAGGAGTGTATCAATACTGTGGAAAGCAGAAAAAGTACTAAACCAGAAATCACTTCTCAAAGTTTAATGGGCACTGGTGGCACCACACATACAATACTGCTGCAAAATATGGGGAAACAGCTACAAAACAAATATTAAAGGTATATTAACACTCCAGAAAAAAGCAGTGAGAATTATTCACCACGCAAGCTACAGAGCACACACAAATCAGCTGTTCATCACAGCAAAGATCCTAAAACTATATGACCTAATAAAATACAAGACTGTACAGATATTATATAAGGCTGCACATGACCAGCTGCCGAGGAACCTACAAACAAGGTTCACAAAACGAGAGGCAACGCACAACTTAAGAGGGTCTATGATTCTCAAAAAGAAAACAGTAAGAACAACATTGAAAGGGATGACAATCACAGTTAATGGAGTAAATCAATGGAACAGCCTCCAGGAAGAAACCAGGTGCAGCGGTACCATAAAAGAATTTAAAAAGAGAATACTGAGAAGGTACTTTGACGGATATAAATATGTAAACATCTAGGGATGGTTATACAAAACATGTACAGAGCTCAAGGATGTTGGTGGTTGATGAAATAAAACATGTGGGTTGATTGGTCTATAAGACAGCAGGAAAGACGAAATGTACCAAAACTATGATAGTGAATGACCTGATGATGTAAGTTAAGTGAGGCCGTATAACATATCAAACTACTGCAGAGAAACAGACAGTCTCAAAATGGATCCACTAAGCTGGGCTCTCAACGCAATCGATAAGGTCTTCTCAACCCGCCAAGCTGGCCCGGGAGAACCAAAATGTCCCGATGGAACATTCCTAGCTGGGTATGCAATGGACAGCTGGAATAAATGGAGAGTGGTGTGTCTGTCAATCCTGGAGGTGGAGGACGTGGAAGACGTGTTCTTGTTTGCCGCAATCGGAGCTGCGATTACAATCATGGGACTGGGCCTCAGAGGGATTATGTGGAGGCTGAGACGCATGAAGGCTGAGTTTTTGGCAACGAGAGAGGTGATGCTGCTAGCATGCGATGAAATCAAGAGAGCCGGTGGTCAGAGAAAGATGGCTTGCGCACCCCTCAACAAAATCCGACTGGGAGGCGGAAACGCCCGCATGGCTGCAAACTACAGCAGAGCCCGAGACGACAGTGCAGGAGCACGCCTGGGGGAAGAGGAGAGTGACGAGGAGTCACGCGTCTAACACGTGTGAAAAGTGAAGAATGAAAAGCAAAGAGGGCACACCATTCCAACATCACCATCTACAACATCACAACCCCAACATCACAAACCGGGACAAACAACAACAACAACAACAACAACAAAAAAGGATTACGTGGAACGAAGGATTATGGAATATGTCAAATACGGACACTAAAAGGGAGTCTAGAATTATGTCAGACCTCTGTAAATGAATAAAAATGCAGAACAACTTGTTAATATGTGGAAAAAAGGAGACTAAGTACTAAATATTGAGAAAATGGGGACGGGACTAGATAAGCTCTGCTTCTCCCGTCTACCCTTTCGGACATGAACATTTGATCAACTATTGACAATGTGGGATGCTGTATAACTGTGTTGACGTGACCGAAATAAATAAATAAAATGAAATGAAATGAAATGGTGTTTGACCTCTAACCATCTGAAGGTGGTCGGTGTGAGTCTGTTCTGTGCTCACAGTCATGGTGTTTGACCTCTAACCATCTGAAGGTGGTCGGTGTGAGTCTGTTCTGTGCTCACAGTCATGGTGTTTGACCCTTAACCATCTGAAGGTGGTCGGTGTGAGTCTGTTCTGTGCTCACAGTCATGGTGTTTGACCTCTAACCATCTGAAGGTGGTCGGTGTGAGTCTGTTCTGTGTTTACAGTCATGGTGTTTGACCCCTAACCATCTGAAGGTGGTCGGTGTGAGTCTGTTCTGTGCTCACAGTCATGGTGTTTGACCTCTAACCATCTGAAGGTGGTCGGTGTGAGTCTGTTCTGTGCTCACAGTCATGGTGTTTGACCTCTAACCATCTGAAGGTGGTCGGTGTGAGTCTGTTCTGTGCTCACAGTCATGGTGTTTGACCTCTAACCATCTGAAGGTGGTCAGTGTGAGTCTGTTCTGTGCTCACAGTCATGGTGTTTGACCTCTAACCATCTGAAGGTGGTCAGTGTGAGTCTGTTCTGTGCTCACAGTCATGGTGTTTGACCCCTAACCATCTGAAGGTGGTCAGTGTGAGTCTGTTCTGTGCTCACAGTCATGGTGTTTCTTGTTTTTCTGCTGCATTAGCTGAAACAGCTTGTTTGATGTAAAGCTCCGCCCCCTGTTTTTTTTTTTTACCCACAATCCCCTGCAGCAGAGACCACAGAGTGGATGTGTTGACAGACTGAACCGGTCTGACGGGTGTGCAGGAGAACTCCACCCAGTGAGTGGGTGTTTTCCCAGCATGCCTTGCAGTGTGCAGGCTGACACAGGTGCAGCTGTGGCACACCTGGTCGCCTCGATCTGATTGGACGACAGCAGCTGCAGAAGGATCAGACCTGAAGAGTCTGCAGCTGCTGGTGACCTTCAGGGCTCAGACGTTGACCTGAGCAGGTCACCTTGGAGACCAGAATCTGTGCACCTGTGGTCTGAAACAGCTGATCCATCAGGTGAAGGGGACGGTTTTATCCGCAACACCAGAGACTGTGTGTTACTCATGTGTGTGTTTGTGTGTTTTCTTCAGTGTGTGTGTGTCCTGAGGGGGCGGAGCCAGAGGATAGACGCTGTTTCCATTTTGGGAGGAGTCGCAGTGAAGGTCGGAGAGATGTGAAGCCGAAGGATTGGATGAGCTGTCAATCAAACCAAGGCCACGCCCCCAGCAGCATCCAGTTAGTGTGGAGGTAAATGGTCTCCGCCCTAAACCCTGACCACTGACTTCTGATTGGACAGAAAACATGCTAACATTCTGTAGCCAAATATTAAACAGGCCTTGTCTCTGCCTGTTTTCAAGTGCCTCCTTAAGACCCACCTTTTCTCCCTGGCTTTTGATGCACAGTAGTTGGCGATTTTATTATTATTATTTATTTTTTATTTGATTTGATCTTGATTGCTTCTTCTGCGTTTTTATGTCTTTTAGTTGGTTTTATGTCTTTTAAATTGTTCCTTGTCTTTGAAGATTCTCTTTACTTATGTTTTATGTCTAATCTTTTTATCTCATATTTTATTTATTCTCCTGTACAGCACTTTGTTTCAGCTATGGTTGTTTTTAAAGCGCTTAACAAATAAAGTTGGATTGGATTGGATCGGTGTTGACCTTTGACCTCTGTCTGTCTGCAGGACCGTCATGCACCTGAAGGTGGTCGGTGTGAGTCTGTTCTGTGCTCACAGTCATGGTGTTTTTGTTTTTCTGCTGCATTAGCTGTTTTTCTGCTGCATTAGCTGAAACAGCATTTGATGTAAAGCTCCGCCCCCTGTTTTTTTTTTACCCATATCAATCCTGCAGCACAACCACCCCATCAGCACCGGCGTGGCTTCGCTGCGGCTGAAGGTGTCGCCAGGCGCCCCCCTGCAGCTCCTCCCACCGACGGCGGGCTGCGAGAACGACGCCCTCCGCCTTACCACGCCGGAGGCCGCCGACGCCCCGCTGGACATATGGACCGTGATCAAGCCGGGACACGTGAGGGAGAAGATCGCCATGTTCGCCTCAGACGGACAGAGCTCAGGTGGCGCCGCTGAACAGACGCCGCCTGCCTGTCAGGGCCATGCCCCCTCTTCAGGGCCAACGCGAGCGGCGAAGGCCAAGGGCAGCTGGGAGGAAAACTGCAGCGCCAAACGCCGCCGCCGGTCAGGAAACACTCGCCAGGAACCCCAGCAGTCCACCCACAAAACATCGCCATGGCGAGCAGACGGCACTCAGCAGGTGGGCGGCGTGCGGCGAGCAGGCGAGGCGGGGACGGAGGAAGGGGAGGAGCAGAAAGTGTCAGTGGTGGAGATGGTGGCGTTTCTGGAGCAGAGAGTCAGCGAGCGGCAGCCCGATGCCAAACCTGTGCTCACCCTGCAGAGGAGCTCCGCCTCCATCACGCTGTCAAGAGCCCCGCCCCCTGAGCCCAGAGACAGTGCTCAGGCGGAGGGGGAGGAGCCAGAGAGCATCAAGGTGTCCGACATGGTGGCGAGGCTGGAGAACGAGTGTCTGCGCAGACGGACGGAAGGCGACCTCTCTCGGAGCAACAGCTTGAGGCGGTCGGTGGGGCGGGTGCTGCTCGCCACTGCCGATCAAAGCTCCGCCTCCTGCCCCGCCCGCTGCCAGCCTGCAGCACGATCACCAGTGACATCATCACTGCCAGGAACTGGTTCTGTCAGTGGGGACCCAATCAGCTGCTCCCAAACACTGCCTGCACCCACCCTGACTCCGCCCCCCTCTCAGGCCTCGCCCGTTCTCCCCCAGGCTGAAGAAACCCTCGAAAAGGCCACTCCCCCTCACTGTGAGGAGGCAGAGCCTGTGCCTGGTCTGTTGTTCCTGTCTTCTGCCTCAGAGGCACAACCCTCCTCGGACTCAGCCCCTCCCCTTTTGGACTTAGAGCCCTGCCTCCTCCACCACAGAGCAACATGTGACCTGGAGACCCGCCCTCTCATTCCTGTCTTTGCCCAAAGCAGCCAATCAGAGAGGAGGATGCTGCGGCGGTCTGAGAGTCTCCATCAGGATCCGGTGAGTGGCAGCGTGGTCGCTGTGGGGTGGCGTGCGTCTGTGTCGCAGGACTTCCTGTTGATGCGTCAGCGCCTGCAGCAGCTGCTGGAGCCCCGCCCCTACCTGACGGTGCTGCCACATCACCTGCTGGTCAAGATCTTCCTGCTGCTCCCTACGCAGAGCCTCGCCGCCCTCAAGTGCACATGCCACTACTTCCACTTCCTCATTGACACGTACGGCGTGCGGCCCGCCGACTCGCTCTGGGTGTCCGACCCCCGTTACCGTGACGACCCCTGTAAACAGTGCAAGAAGCGCTACGGCCGCGGCGACGTGTCGCTGTGCCGCTGGCACCACAAGCCGTACTGCCAGGCGCTGCCCTACGGCCCCGGGTACTGGATGTGCTGCTACGGCGCCCGCAGGGACACGCCGGGCTGCAACGTGGGTCTCCATGACAACCGCTGGGTGCCGTCATTCCACAGCATCAACGCACCGATCTACAGGGGTCGTCGCCATGACGACTGAGGGTCAACCCAATCAGAATCAAGATCCAGATAAACCTGTTTGACCTCTGACCCTCCTGCCACCAGCTGTTGGGGCGGAGCCCCGGCCAGGGCTCCTCCTCTCTGATTGGCAGTGAGACATCATGACATCATCGCGCATGTGACTGATGAGGTCTTTTCGATGTCGTCGTCCAATCAGTGATCAGAGGCAGATCGTTTCTATATGTTAATGTACCTGTGAGGAGGCGGAGCTCCTTGTGGGCGGGCTTCAGTGTATGCAGCAGTTTGATTGGATGTTGTTTGTTTACATTTGTACATACTGAGAGTTTATGAGCGCTGACGTGGCCTTCACACGATGATGCAATAAGACTGATTGAAAACATAGAAATGATGTTTTTATGTTCCTGGCTGCTCCTGTTTGACCTGTTGCTTTAATAAAGTGCTTTATCTTTGACTCCGCCCCTCTCTCCGTGACCAGGCTCTAATACCCATCATGCTTTGCTCCGGTGTCCCTGCCTTTCTCACTGTGGGTCATTAACCACACCTGAGGCTGACCTAATCACCCAGGAGAGGTCAGAGGTCAGAAACAGCCTATGATGTCATCAGTTTGAAGACCAGTCCAGGTCCAGTCCTCACCTGCACAAGTTGGTTGACCTCACATAAAGTTTTAATAGAGCTGATGAATGTGGCAGAGGCAGGCTAATGCTAACCATAGACTCCCAGTGTTTGAGCTAAGCTAATTAGAGTCAGGCCGAAAGTGCTCCACACGAGGGCGCCACGTTCCTCCATCACGAGGGCGCCACGTTCCTCCATCAGGAGCTGAAGAAGGATTTTCACAGGAGTCAAAAACCTTTAAGCCAAATCTTTATTTCATTCTAGCGAGTGGGTGAGTGGGGTCAGGCTGACCCCGTGACCTCCGACAGCGAGTCGATCAGCTGGTAGTAGTTGTACCTGATGTCGTAGTCCATGTCGTACCAGAAGTTCACTGCAGAGGACAGGAAGCAGGAAGTCAGCAGCTTTTAATTCACCTTTAAAATGTTTGAACAGTTTGAATAAGCAAGGCCGACAGGTCAGACCAAGGGGATGACTGAGGACAGCATCCAACTAAACAGCCATCCAACATAGAGCATCCAACCATACAGCATCATACTAAACAGCCATCCAACCATAAACCAGTTTACACTCATTCATTAAACTGTACATCATCCAAATATGCATCAGTACATCCATCCAAACATCCAACTGCACATCCATCCATCCATCATGTCACTGCTGTGCTTTGGTGCTCGTACCTGCCATGCAGCCATGAGATTGTCTGACGTGGTGAAACCACAGCGACGGCAGGTACAGCATCTCTCCAGCCTTCACGCTGCAGCTGATTGGACGAGCTTGGCTGTACTGAGGGTACCTGACCAGGTCGGGGTCAAGAGGGTCTAAGGGTATCCATGGCACCTGAAAGGGGGCGGAGCCATGGTGAGGGTGGCAGGAAAACAAGCTATCATCCAAACAAACATGTCGACTAACAGGCATGTAAACAGATCTTTAAACAAATATGTAAACAAACACAAACAAACGTAAACAAAGAGACATGTAAACAAACCAGCCTCCTTCTAATCCTACCCGCCGCTCCTGCAATTTTTTTTAAAAACTGTAAATACACCACCGCAGCATCATGTCGCCGCCTTCACATCAGAGTCCTGCATTAAATCGGGTGTCGCGGGTGCTTAGGCAAATAACTATCTTGCCCATAGTTGTGTCGCTATGGTTTGCTTACATTTAATAAAATGCATTTTTCCTCTCCGCTCTGAAAAACGCCTCCCCCCTCGCTCCTCTTGTGCACCACCGATAAGCCGCGCGGCAACCAAACTGTCTCTCTGCAGGCAGAGTCTCCCCACATGCAGTCTTTATTGAGGCTGCTGCCACCGCGGGCCGAGACGTAGCGGTGATTCAGCGAACGTCAGAGCAGAGGCCACCTAAAAGTGTCTCACAACACTCCCTGTCATAGAACGAGCCGATAACTTCTGAATCATTAATTCTCTTTAATAACAGACTCAAACAGCGTGTCATACAGTTAGCAGTTCTCTCTCAGTCTACACTTCCGTAACCCTCAGCCAATCCCCGGGCTCCCCCTTAGCAGCGTTAACACTACAAAGATCGTCTACTCTGAAGATGCTCACTCTGACATACTACTATGACACTCCCTTCCCTAAAAACAATTCAGTAGAAATGCTTCCTCACGTCCAGTTCTTCGATAGTACGATATGATTTGCTGCTGCCAGGCGACTACAGCCAGAAAGTTCAAAACGCTGGTTTCTGAGCAGCAGGACAAAATCTGTGCGCGTGCTCTTCGGCGGCAACCGCTCCTACCGCGGCGGTCCAAACCGCGTGCTGTCTGCCGCCTGTCCCTCATTGAAATGACTGGAAGCGGCGCGTTGTGTGAAGGGGATGATGAAGACACACACACGACGCATACAGACATACACACACACTCACACTCAGGCGGCGGATGAAGGAGCGACCATAACGGTAAAAAAATATAGAATAAAAAAACCCAATTTAAACAAACATTAATGGATGACCTGAAGCTTACCAAACAATCTCTCCAAGCAAAAATCTCAGCATTTTTAAGCCAATTGTCCTTACTAAGAAAGGAAGCACAGCTAGCAGCAGTGTAGGAAACTTTCAGCATGTAGTTTCTCCTCATTGTCAGTCACTTGCTATGACTTTATGATTCATCTTCTCTCCACCTGCTGAGCTTACATGGTTACATGAAATGTTACATTCTTCCTGTTTTTTTTAATACTTTTTATACTTTATGCAGTTTATTTTAAATTCTTTTGAGAATGTTGTAGTTGTGTGCCCACAGTGCTCACTATTTATTCAGATCTAAATGCTCTTTAATTATGATATTATGGAGCATTGTTGACAGCCCCCCCCCCCCCCCGCAACCCCGAACCCGCCGCCCCAAGGCAATGAACCTAGAGGAAACACTGAACATGAAAACATATGTAAACAGACATGTAAACAAACAGATATAAACAAATGTAAACAGACATATGTAAACAGATATAAACAAATGTAAACAGACATATGTAAACAGATATAAACAAATGTAAACAGACATGTAAACAGACATATGTAAACCAACAGACATAAACAAACGTAAACAGACATATGTAAACAAGCATGTAAACAGACAGACATGTAAACATACAGATATGTAAACAGACATGTAATCAAGCAAACATGAAAACAAATGTAAACACGCATGTAAACATGAAAATAAACATGTTAACAGATAGATATATAAACAAACAAACGTAAACAGACATGTAAACAAACATGTACACAGACAGATATGTAAACAGACATGTAAACAAGCAAACATGAAAACAAACATGTAAACAGATATGTAAACAGACATGTAAACAAGCAAACATGAAAACAAACATGTTAACAGATATGTAAACAGACATGTAAACAAGCAAACATGAAAACAAACATGTAAACAGACAGATATGTAAACAGACATGTAAACAAGTAAACATGAAAACAAACATGTAACCAGACAAACATGTAAACAAACATGTCAACAGACAGATATGTAAACAAACAAATGTAAACAGACATGTAAACAAACATGTACACAGACAGATATGTAAACAGACATGTAAACAAGCAAACATGAAAACAAACATGTAAACAGATATGTAAACAGACATGTAAACAAGCAAACATGAAAACAAACATGTAAACAGATATGTAAACAGACATGTAAACAAGCAAACATGAAAACAAACATGTAAACAGACAGATATGTAAACACACATGTAAACAAGTAAACATGAAAACAAACATGTAACCAGACAGATATGTAAACAAACAGACATGTAAACAAGCAAACATGAAAACAGACAAATGGCGTGTGTGTATGAATTCCATGACCTCCCATGCTTAAGCCCCTCCCCCTGTGATGGCGTACCTGCTCAGAGTCGATCTGGTCGATGACCTCGAATTCGCCGTCGTCGCTCTGGCGGTACACGGCGGGCTGATATGACCCTAACACACAGGAGCAGTTAATGTGAGTTCACACCTGTCTCTAACAGCAGGTTAACGGTCGCCGCCATGCTCGGTTACCGCAGGGTATGAAGGGGCGGTCGGTGGGCGGCAGCAGGATGAAGCTCTCCTCTCCCGAGACCACGCAGTACAGGTTCTCGTAGTGGTCTTTGTGCACTGACAACACAAACAATGAGAACAGTGACAAACTCATCATGCGCGCCGTAGCGTTCAGGTGCGTGCTGCGTTCAGGGCCTACTGGAAGTCACGGCGCTCGCCTCGCCCAGCCAGAAGTTCACAGCGTCGGGGCGCTTCCCTGCGGGGACACCGTCGGTCAGTCGTCAGCGTTTCTGCTCAGAACATTAACAGACTGACGGTGAGAACTCACCGAGCGCCGTGCTCATCCAGGAAATGTGAGGTTCCACGTCGTCCGTGAGCTCGGGCAGCTCGTCCAGGAGGTTCGAACACTGCTTCTGCACGTAGAACACGCCACGCCGCTGCACCTGAGCACAGGTACACATGATACGAGACAGAGGTTGACTGCTGTAAGGACTACAAACATGGCTGCTGGCCTTCAGATGACCTTTAACCTCTCTGGTGGTGTGTAAAAGCATGTGCGACTGATCAGGCCTTTAGGAAACAGGTGAGTCAGGAGCTGGGGGTGTGGTCACAGCCCTTAGCCAGGCCGCCATGTTTGTAGTTCTTTAAGTGGCCTCTGCCTGTCTCTGCTGAGGCTCAGGGCTCGACTGCTTTGGTCTGCTCTCACCTTTCCCTCCACGATGTCCAGAACGTCAGAGAAGGTCATCCTCCTCTCTTCAGGCATGACGAATCGATCCCCGTTCACTGCGTCCGCGTAGCCATTAGGAGTCACCGCCACGCTGATGACCTTTGACCCCACCTTCTGCCTGCACACAAAACAGTTGATGACCGACGGAAGCAGGAAACAGGAGGAGAAGCGGGCGGAGCCTCCTCACCTCAGGTACTCCGGCGTCCACCTGGTCAGAGCCGGCCAATGGCTGAAGGCGTTTCTGATGATGACGGGTTTGTTGGTGGCGATCCAGTCCCTGAAGAAGACCAGCGGGTCAGGTGACCCTTCCAGGTAAGGCACGGAGCGGGCCAGGTAGAGCTCTGACAGACATCAACAATCCATCACAGATCAATCAGAAACAATCCTGTCGATCTTTATCTGTAGAGCTCCATTTACAAATAAGATACATACAAATACACACACACACACATATATATATGTATATGTGTGTGTGTGAATATATAAATATATGTATTTGTTTATTCAGATATCTATATTACATTTATTTGTATAAACACTGACATCCATCCAGGCAGAGATGAAGGCTCTAAAGTCACATTAATCTCTGCTGAACTGTCTTTAGCTCCACATTAGTTGCATATAAACAGACACATATAATATAAATGCATACACATATATACAAAACCCAAAACCAGTGAAGTTGGCACTTTGTGTAAATCATAAATAAAAACAGAATACAATGATTTGCAAATCCTTTTCAACTTATATTCAACTGAATACACAGCAAAGACAAGATACTGAACGTTCAAACTGGTAAACTTTGTTATTTTTATCAAATATTAGCTCATTTGGAATTTGATGCCTGCAACATGTTTCAAAAAGACTGAGAAAGTTGAGGAATGCTCATCAAACACTTATTTGGAACATCCCACAGGTGAACAGGCTAATTGGGAACAGGTGGGTGCCATGATTGGGTATAAAAGCAGCTTCCTGAAATGCTCAGTCATTCACAAACAAGGATGGGGCGAGGGTCACCACTTTGAACAAATGTGTGAGCAAATTGTCCAACAGTTTAAGAACAACATTTCTCAACCAGCTATTGCAAAGAATTTAGGATTTCATCATCTACGGTCCGTAATATCATCAAAAGGTTCAGAGAATCTGGAGAAATTACTGCACGGAAGCAGCAAGGCCCAAAACCAACATTGAATGCCCGTGACCTTCCATCCCTCAGGTGGTACTGCATCAAAACCGCATCACTGTGTAAAGGATATCAGCACATGGGCTCAGGAACACTTCAGAAAACCACTGTCAGTAACTACAGTTCATCTACATCTGTAAGTGCAAGTTAAAACTCTACTATGCAAAGCCAAAGCCATTTATCAACAACACCCAGAAACACCGCCGGCTTCACTGGGCCCGAGCTCATCTAAGATGGACTGATGCAAAGTGGAAAAGTGTTCTGTGGTCTGACCAGTCCACATTTACAATTGTTTTTGGAAACTGTGGTCGCTATGTCCTCTGGACCAAAGAGGAAAAGAACCATCCGGACTGTTATCGGAGCAAAGTACACAAGCCCGCATCTGTGATGGTATGAGGTGGAATTAGTGCCCAAGGCATGGGTAACTTACACATCTGTGAAGGCACCACTAATCCTAAAATGTACATACAGGTTTTGGAGCAACATATGTTGCCATCCAAGCAACGCTTTTTTTCATGGACGCCCTGCTTATTTCAGCAAGACAATGCCAAGCCACATTCTGCACGTGTTACAACAGCGTGGCTTCATAGTAAAAGAGTGCGGGTACTAGACTGGCCTGCCTGTAGTCCAGACCTGTCCCCCATTGAAAATGTGTGGTGCATTATGAAGCGTAAAATACAACAACGGAGACCCTGGACTGTTGAACAACTTAAGCTGTACATCAAGCAAGAATGGGAAAGAATTCCACCTGAAAAGCTTCAAAAATTGGTCTCCTCAGTTCCCAAACGTTTACTGAGTGTTGTTAAAAGGAAAGGCGATGTAACACAGTGGTAAAAATGACCCTGTGACAACTTTTTTGTAATGTGTTGCTGCCATTAAATTCTAAGTTGATGATTATTTGCAAAAGAAAATAAAGTTTCTCAAACATTAAGTATCTTGTCTTTGCTGTGTATTCAACTGAATATAAGTTGAAAAGGATTTGTAAATCATTGTATTCTGTTTTTATTTACAATTTACACAACGTGCCAACTTCACTGGTGTTGGGTTTTGTAATATAAATATAAATGCATACACATATAATATATATATATATATATATATATATATATATATATATATATATATATATATATGTAACTGTGTTAAAGGGCGCGTCCTCGTGGCTCATTAACAGCAGGATCATGTGTGTGTGCGCGATCATGTCTGATTCACCGTGAGCCTCTCTCGCGCACGCCCTCAGTCTTTTCCTCACGGACTCCATTCTGGTTTCACGTCATCACACTAATGTAGACGTGATGACGTCAGGAGAGTGATCGGTCGACGATGAGCTCCGATATGATTGATATCGATGATCTATCTGCAGCTCCACCAGGTCCCCGCGCCGCCATGCAGGAGTGTTTACAGCCAGTGCGCATGCGCAGAGCTGTGTTCCGGTGAGTGAGCTCAGGGAGGTCAAAGAGTGCCCCCTGCTGGAGGGAGGCTGACCTGCAGACCAGTGAGGTGCGAGGAGGGAGCCTCAGAGTTTACCTGAGCACAGCTGAGTGAGTGCGTGTATGCGCGTGTGTGTGCGCGCGCGCGCGTTACACATGACTGGGCTTTGAGGGTGATTTTGTGAACAGGAAGCGCTCTGACAGCATCAATGTTTTTTTTTTTTAAGTCATAAACGCTTTATTGTTCAGGAAGTATAGAAGAACAGTCAGCAGAAAAACAGATGACATGGAGTTCAGCCAGGGGTTAAGCCGTATACTATAAATCATAAATGGACACATTTAGCTTTTTAAAGCTTTTTGCTGTCCGATCTTTCCAAGAGTTGTATATGTAATGTTCCACATCTTGAGAAAGACAATAAAGCTGGGTTTCTTATTGCTGTATTTGCATTTGTGAATGAAATATTTGGCCAGAATAATTAGTAAATGTATATGGAAAAAATGTTTTTCTTCTTTCTTTGGCCTTCTGTAAAAACAAAATAAAACATTCTCCCATGACAAAGCAATAGTCAATAATAAATCTGCTGAGGTCCCTCCAAAGTGAACACAGGCTCTGGTTGGGCCTCACAGGAGGAGCAGGTGGGCCTCGCAGGAGGAGCAGGTGGGCCTCGCAGGAGGAGCAGTCTGTGTTTATGTCTCCTTTGCATTTGACCAGTTAGTGATTGGCAGATAGTATCTATGAATAATTCTGAAAGACAGTGAGGAGGTATTTCTGTGGGATCATCCAAACTTTGTTCCGGTCAATGTCATTTACAAAACCAGTCCAGTATGATAGAACATGTGAAACAGAAACAACCTCTGTCTGAAATAAAGCACCTAAATGTCTGTTATTGTTACGATAACGGGTGAATCAGTTGGTCAGGCACAGAGATTAGAGAGAGTCCTAAAGAGCTCTGAGGTGTCTGAAGGGTTAGCATCGTAAAGCTAAAACTTCTCTGTAAGAAAATCAAAGTCCCTCTTCATTAAACAGCTGACTGACCAAGAGAACATTGTTCTGGACCCATCTCTCCAAGAAAGGGACTTATTCTTAAATAGGATGTCTCTATTATTCCAAATAATGCATTTGTGAGGTGAGAAGTTATGTCTGTAGATTAGAGACCAAGATAAAAAAAAAGCTGCCTATGGAAAGCTGAGAGTTTCACAGGAGGTTTATCTACATTATAATTACAACTCCAAATAAATTTCAAACCACCAAAGCGAGAAAAGATGTGATGAGGTATGAAACTCCAAATAGAAACAGGATTTTAAAGAAGTGCCGAGCCCAATAAATTTTAAAGGTATTATTAAGAGCAGCAAAGTCGAGAAAATGAAGGCCCCCGTGCTCGTAGTCATTCATGACAGCGCTGTTCTTTATATAGTGTGTACGATTTTTCCAAATAAAATCAAATAGTAAGCGATCTATACTTGGATTTCAATAAATAATTAAAATACAGATGTTTCACTGAAAATAATTGTGTGATATTTTGATGTTTGTGCAGAGAGGCTGGTGTGTTTGGATTGATCCTGCAGCTGTTTCAGTCACCAGGATTCTTTAATGTGCATTTATTTATTCTGGTGCTTTATTATCATCTACTCTGCTCTGAGTGAGTTCAGTTTTAAAGGAGCCGCTCTGATTTATTCAGTAAAGGAACACCACATGACTCGAAGACTATTATGGTCTGTACATTTATTTATTCTACAGAGAACTCTTATCTAATAATGCTAAATCATAATGTGATCTCAAATTACTGCAGTAATGACATTATTATTATTATTATTATCATCATCATTATTATTATTATTATTATTATTATTGTTATTATCATTATTATTATTATGATTATCATCATTATTATTTATTATTATTATTATTATTATTATTATTATTATTTAGTCCTAACACAGAGAAGCTCACAGAGATTCAACGTTACCGTTCAGTTGTTGCAGAGTGAATGTAGCTTTACAGAGTTGTTTGCTAACTGTGGTTATTTAAATAGTTTGATGTAGATTATGTACCTATCTGTTCACCTGCTTAAAGGTCAATAGAGCTGTAGGCTGTGATCTATAGAGCCGAAGGCTGTGATCAATAGAGCTTTAGGCTGTGATACATAGAGCTGTAGGCTGTGATCTATAGAGCTGTAGGCTGTGATCTATAGAGCCGAAGGCTGTGATCAATAGAGCTTTAGGCTGTGATCTATAGAGCTGTAGCCTGTGATCTATAGAGCTGTAGGCTGTGATCTATAGAGCTGTAGACTGTGATCTATAGAGCTGTAGACTGTGATCTATAGAGCTGTAGGCTGTGATCTATAGAGCTGTAAATGATCTATAGAGCTGTAGACTGTGATCTATAGAGTTCGAGGCTGTGATCTATAGAGCTGTAGGCTGTGATCGAAAGAGCTGTAGGCTATGATCTATAGAGCTGTAGGATGTGATCTATAAAGCTGTAGGCTGTGATCTATAGAGCTGTAGACTGTGATCTATAGAGCTGTAGGCTGTGATCTATAGAGTTGTAGGCTGTGATCTATAGAGTTGTAGGCTGTGATCGAAAGAGCTGTAGGCTGTGATCGAAAGAGATGTAGGCTGTGATCTATAGAGCTTTAGGATGTGATCTATAGAGCTTTAGGATGTGATCTATACAGCTGTAGGCTGTGATACACAGAGCTGTCGACTGTGATCAATAGAGCAGTAGGCTGTGATCTATAGAGCTGTAGACTGTGATCAATAGAGCAGTAGGCTGTGATACACAGAGCTGTAGGCTGTGATATATAGAGCTGTAGGATGTGATCTATAGAGCTTTAGGATGTGATCAATAGAGCTGTAGGCTGTGATACACAGAGCTGTAGGCTGTGATCTATAGAGCTGTAGGCTGTGATCAATAGAGCTGTAGGCTGTGATACACAGAGCTGTAGGCTGTGATCAATAGAGCTGTAGGGTGTGACCAATAGAGCAGTAGACTGTGATCTATAGTGCTGTAGGCTGTTATACACAGAGCTGTAGGCTGATATCTATAGAGCCGTGGGCTGTGATCTATAGAGCTGTAGGCTGTGATCTATAGAGCTGTAGGCTGTGATCTATAGAGCTGTAGGCTGTGATCAATAGAGCTGTAGGCTGTGATCTATAGAGCTGTAGGCTGTGATCTATAGAGCTGTAGGCTGTGATACACAGAGCTGTAGGCTGTGATCAATAGAGCTGTAGGCTGTGATCTATAGAGCTGTAGGCTGTGATACACAGAGCTGTAGACTGTGATCTATAGAGCTGTAGACTGTGATCAATAGAGCAGGCTCTGATACACAGAGCTGTAGGCTGTGATCTATAGAGTTGTAGGCTGTGATACACAGAGCTGTAGGCTGTGATACACAGAGCTGTAGGCTGTGATACACAGAGCTGTAGGCTGTGATCTATAGAGCTGTAGGCTGTGATACACAGAGCTGTAGACTGTGATCTATAGAGTTGTAGGCTGTGATCGAAAGAGCTGTAGGCTGTGATCGAAAGAGCTGTAGGCTGTGATCTATAGAGCTGTAGGATGTGATCTATAGAGTTGTAGGTTGTGATCGAAGAACTGTAGACTGTGATCGAAAAAGCTGTAGGCTGTGATATATAGTGCTGTAGGATGTGGTCTATAGCGCTTCACGATGTGATCTATTGAGCTTCAGCATGTGATCTATAGAGCTGTAGGCTGTGATACACAGAGCTGTCGATGTGATCAATAGAGCAGTAGGCTGTGATCTATAGAGCTGTAGACTGTGATCAATAGAGCTGTAGGCTGTGATATATAGAGCTGTAGGATGTGATCTATAGAGCTTTAGGATGTGATCTATAGAGCTTTAGCATGTGATCAATAGAGCTGTAGGCTGTGATACACAGAGCTGTAGGCTGTGATCTATAGAGCTGTAGGCTGTGATCAATAGAGCTATAGGCTGTGATCTATAGAGCTGTAGGCTGTGACCTATAGAGCTGTAGACTGTGATCTATAGTGCTGTAGGCTGTTATACACAGAGCTGTAGGCTGATATCTATAGAGCCGTGAGGCTGTGATCTATAGAGCTGTAGACTGTGATACACAGAGCTGTAGGCTGTGATCTATAGAGCTTTAGGCTGTGATCAATAGAGCTGTAGGCTGTGATCTAAAGAGCTGTAGGCTGTGATCTATAGAGCTGTAGGCTGTGATACACAGAGCTGTAGGCTGTGATCAATAGAGCTGTAGGCTGTGATCTATAGAGCTGTAGGCTGTGATACACAGAGCTGTAGACTGTGATCTATAGAGCTGTAGGCTGTGATCAGTAGAGCTGTAGGCTGTGATCTATAGAGCTGTAGACTGTGATCAATAGAGCAGTAGGCTCTGATACACAGAGCTGTAGGCTGTGATCTATAGAGTTGTAGGCTGTGATACACAGAGCTGTAGGCTGTGATACACAGAGCTGTAGGCTGTGATCTTTAGAGCTGTAGGCTGTGATCTATAGAGCTGTGGGCTGTGATCTATAGAGCTGTAGGCTGTGATCTATAGAGCTGTATGCTGTGATACACAGAGCTGTAGGCTGTGATCTATAGAGTTGTAGGCTGTGATCTATAGAGCTGTAGGCTGTGATCAATAGAGCTGTAGGCTGTGATCAATAGAGCTGTAGGCTGTGATCTATAGAGCTGTAGGCTGTGATCAATAGAGCTGTAGGCTGTGATCTATAGAGCTGTAGGCTGTGATACACAGAGCTGTCGGCTGTGATCTATAGAGCTGTAGGCTGTGATACACAGAGCTGTGGGCTGTGATCAATAGAGCTGTAGGCTGTGATCTATAGAGCTGTAGGCTGTGATCAATAGAGCTGTAGGCTGTGATCTATAGAGCTGTAGGCTGTGATACACAGAGCTGTAGGCTGTGATACACAGAGCTGTAGGCTGTGATCTATAGAGCTGTAGGCTGTGATACACAGAGCTGTAGGCTGTGATCTATAGAGCTGTAGGCTGTGATCAATAGAGCTGTAGGCTGTGATCAATAGAGCTGTAGGCTGTGATCTATAGAGCTGTAGGCTGTGATCAATAGAGCTGTAGGCTGTGATCTATAGAGCTGTAGGCTGTGATACACAGAGCTGTCGGCTGTGATCTATAGAGCTGTAGGCTGTGATACACAGAGCTGTGGGCTGTGATCAATAGAGCTGTAGGTTGTGATCTATAGAGCTGTAGGCTGTGATCAATAGAGCTGTAGGCTGTGATCTATAGAGCTGTAGGCTGTGATACACAGAGCTGTAGGCTGTGATACACAGAGCTGTAGGCTGTGATCTATAGAGCTGTAGGCTGTGATACACAGAGCTGTAGGCTGTGATCTATAGAGCTGTAGGCTGTGATCTATAGAGCTGTAGGCTGTGATACACAGAGCTGTAGGCTGTGATCTATAGAGCTGTAGGCTGTGATACACAGAGCTGTAGGCTGTGATCTATAGAGCTGTGGGCTGTGATCTATAGAGTTGTAGGCTGTGATCAATGAGCTGTAGGCTGTGATACACACAGAGCTGTAGGCTGTGATCTATAGAGCTGTATGCTGTGATACACAGAGCTGTGGGCTGTGATCAATAGAGCTGTAGGCTGTGATCTATAGAGCTGTAGGCTGTGATACACAGAGCTGTAGGCTGTGATCTATAGAGCTGTAGGCTGTGATCTATAGAGCTGTAGGCTCTGATACACAGAGCTGTAGGCTGTGATCTATAGAGCTGTAGGCTGTGATACACAGAGCTGTAGGCTGTGATCTATAGAGCTGTAGGCTGTGATCTATAGAGCTGTAGGCTGTGATACACAGAGCTGTAGGCTGTGATCTATAGAGCTGTAGGCTCTGATCAATAGAGTTGTAGGCTGTGATCAATAGAGCTGCAGGCTGTGATCTATAGAACTGTAGACTGTGATCTATAGAGCTGTAGGCTGTGATCAATAGAGCCGTAGGCTGTGATCTATAGAGCTGTAGGCTGTGATCTATAGAGCTGTAGGCTGTGATCAATAGAGCTGCAGGCTGTGATACACAGAGCTGTAGGCTGTGATCTATAGAGCTGTAGGCTGTGATCTATAGAGCTGTAGGCTTTGATGTAAAGAGCTGTAGGCTGTGATCAATAGAGCTGTAAGCTGTGATACACAGAGCTGTAAGCTGTGATACACAGAGCTGTAGGCTGTGATCTATAGAGCTGTAGGCTGTGATCTATAGGACTGTAGGCTGTGATACACACAGGCTGTAGGCTGATATCTATAGAGCTGTAGGCTGAGATCTATAGAGCTGTAGGCTGTGATCAATAGAGCTGTAGGCTGTGATCTATAAAGCTGTAGGCTGTGATCAATAGAGCTGTAGGCTGTGATCTATAGAGCTTTAGGCTGTGATCTATAGAACTGTAGGCTGTGATCTATAGAGTGAGGTTGTGATCAATAGAGCTGTAGGCTGTGATCTATAGAGCTGTGGGCTGTGATCTATAGAGCTGTAGGCTGTGATCTATAGAGCTGTATGCTGTGATACACAGAGCTGTAGGCTGTGATCTATAGAGTTGTAGGCTGTGATCTATAGAGCTGTAGGCTGTGATCATTAGAGCTGTAGGCTGTGATCAATAGAGCTGTAGGCTCTGATCAATAGAGTTGTAGGCTGTGATCAATAGAGCTGCAGGCTGTGATCTATAGAACTGTAGACTGTGATCTATAGAGCTGTAGGCTGTGATCAATAGAGCCGTAGGCTGTGATCTATAGAGCTGTAGGCTGTGATCTATAGAGCTGTAGGCTGTGATCAATAGAGCTGCAGGCTGTGATACACAGAGCTGTAGGCTGTGATCTATAGAGCTGTAGGCTGTGATCTATAGAGCTGTAGGCTTTGATGTAAAGAGCTGTAGGCTGTGATCAATAGAGCTGTAAGCTGTGATACACAGAGCTGTAAGCTGTGATACACAGAGCTGTAGGCTGTGATCTATAGAGCTGTAGGCTGTGATCTATAGAACTGTAGGCTGTGATACACAGAGCTGTAGGCTGATATCTATAGAGCTGTAGGCTGAGATCTATAGAGCTGTAGGCTGTGATCAATAGAGCTGTAGGCTGTGATCTATAAAGCTGTAGGCTGTGATCAATAGAGCTGTAGGCTGTGATCTATAGAGCTTTAGGCTGTGATCTATAGAACTGTAGGCTGTGATCTATAGAGTGAGGTTGTGATCAATAGAGCTGTAGGCTGTGATCTATAGAGCTGTGGGCTGTGATCTATAGAGCTGTAGGCTGTGATCTATAGAGCTGTATGCTGTGATACACAGAGCTGTAGGCTGTGATCTATAGAGTTGTAGGCTGTGATCTATAGAGCTGTAGGCTGTGATCATTAGAGCTGTAGGCTGTGATCAATAGAGTTGTAGGCTGTGATCAATAGAGCTTTAGGCTGTGATACACAGAGCTGTAGGCTGTGATCTATAAAACTTTAGGCTGTGATCTATAGAGCTGTAGGCTGTGATACACAGAGCTGTAGGCTGTGATCTATAGAGCTGTAGGCTGTGATCAATAGAGCTGTAGGCTGTGATCTTTAGTGCTGTATGCTGTTATCTATAGAACTGTAGGCTGTGATCAATAAAACTGTAGGCTGTGATCTATAGAGCTGTAGGCTGTGATCTATAGAGCTGTATGCTGTGATTTATAGAACTGTAGGCTGTGATCTATAGAGCTGTAGGCTGTGATCTATAGAGCTGTAGGCTGTGATACACAGAGCTGTAGGCTATGATCAATAGAGCTGTAGGCTGTGATACACAGAGGTGTAGGACGTGAGGTAAAGAGCTGTAGGCTGTGATCTATAGAGCTGTGGGCTGTGATCTATAGAGCTGTAGACTGTGATCTATAGAGCTGTAGGCTGTGATCTATAGAGCTGTAGGCTGTGATCTATAGAACTGTAGGCTGTGATACACAGAGCTGTAGGCTGATATCTATAGAGCTGTAGGCTGAGATCTATACAACTGTAGGCTGTGATCAATAGAGCTGTAGGCTGTGATCTATGGAACTGTAGACTGTGATCTATAGAGCTGTAGGCTGTGATCTATAGAGCTGTAGGCTGTGATCTATAGAACTGTAGGCTGTGATACACAGAGCTGTAGGCTGATATCTATAGAGCTGTAGGCTGAGATCTATACAACTGTAGGCTGTGATCAATAGAGCTGTAGGCTGTGATCTATGGAACTGTTGGCTGTGATCTATAGAGCTGTAGGCTGTGATCTATAGAGCTTTAGGCTGTGATCTATAGAACTGTAGACTGTGATCTATAGAGCTGTAGGTTGTAATCAATAGAGCTGTAGGCTGTGATCTATAGAGCTGTGGGCTGTGATCTATAGAACTGTAGGCTGTGATCTATAGAGCTGTATGCTGTGATACACAGAGCTGTAGGCTGTGATCTATAGAGCTGTAGGCTGTGATACACAGAGCTGTAGGCTGTGATACACAGAGCTGTAGGCTGTGATCTATAGAGCTGGAGGCTGTGATACACAGTGCTGTAGGCTGTGATCAATAGAGCTGTTGGTTGTGATCTATAGAGCTGTAGGCTGTGATCAATAGAGCCGTAGGCGGTGATACACAGAGCTGTAGGCTGTGATACACAGAGCTGTAGGCTGTGATCTATAGAGCTGTAGGCTGTGATACACAGAGCTGTAGGCTGTGATCTATAGAGCTGTAGGCTGTGATCTACAGAGCTGTAAGCTGTGATACACAGAGCTGTAAGCTGTGATCTATAGAGCTGTAGGCTGTGATACACAGAGTTGTAGGCTGTGATCTATAGAGCTGTAGGCTGTGATCTATAGAGCTGTAGGCTGTGATACACAGAGCTGTAGGCTGTGATCTATAGAGCTGTAGGCTGTGATCTATAGAGCTGTAGGCTGTGATACACAGAGCTGTAGGCTGTGATCTATAGAGCTGTAGGCTGTGATCTATAGAGCTGTAGGCTGTGATACACAGAGCTGTAGGCTGATATCTATAGAGCTGTTGGCTGTGTATGCTGTGATCTAAAGAGCTGTAGGCTGTGATCTATAGAGCTGTAGGCTGTGATCTATAGAGCTGTAGGCTGTGATCAATAGAGCTGTAGGCTGTGATACACCGAGCTGTGGGCTGTGATCAATAGAGCTGTTGGTTGTGATCCATAGAGCTGTAGGCTGTGATCTATAGAGCTGTAGGCTGTGATCTATAGAGCTGTAGGCTGTGATCTATAGAGCCGTAGGCGGTGATACACAGAGCTGTAGGCTGTGATACACAGAGCTGTAGGCTGTGATCTATAGAGCTGTAGGCTGTGATACACAGAGCTGTAGGCTGTGATCTATAGAGCTGTAGGCTGTGATCTACAGAGCTGTAAGCTGTGATACACAGAGCTGTAGGCTGTGATCTATAGAGCTGTAGGCTGTGATACACAGAGTTGTAGGCTGTGATCTATAGAGCTGTAGGCTGTGATCTATAGAGCTGTAGGCTGTGATACACAGAGCTGTAGGCTGTGATCTATAGAGCTGTAGGCTGTGATACACAGAGCTGTAGGCTGTGATCTATAGAGCTGTAGGCTGTGATCTATAGAGCTGTAGGCTGTGATCTATAGAGCTGTAGGCTGTGATACACAGAGCTGTAGGCTGATATCTATAGAGCTGTTGGCTGTGTATGCTGTGATCTAAAGAGCTGTAGCCTGTGATCTATAGAGCTGTAGGCTGTGATCTATAGAGCTGTAGACTGTGATCTATAGAGCTGTAGACTGTGATCTATAGAGTTGTAGGCTGTGATCTATCGAGCTGTAGGCTGTGTAGGCTGTGATCTAAAGAGCTGTAGGCTGTGATCTATAGAGCTGTAGGCTGTGATCTATAGAGCTGTAGGCTGTGATCTAAAGAGCTGTAGGCTGTGATCAATAGAGCTGTAGGCTGTGATCTAAAGAGCTGTAGGCTGTGATCTATAGAGCTGTAGGCTGTGATCTAAAGAGCTGTAGGCTGTGATCAATAGAGCTGTAGGCTGTGATACACAGAGCTGTAGGCTGTGATCTAAAGAGTTGTAGGCTGTGATCAATAGAACTGTAGGCTGTGATCTATAGAGTTGTAGGCTGTGATCAATAGAACTGTAGGCTGTGATCTAAAGAGCTGTAGGCTGTGATCAATAGAGCTGTAGGCTGTGATCTAAAGAGCTGTAGGCTGTGATCAATAGAGCTGTAGGCTGTGATCTATAGAGCTGTAGGCATGTTTAATTTCTTCTGTTGGCCTGAGCTGATGTAGATCACAGATGGCTCTGCATGCACATAATCCAGCAGCAGAACGAGGAGCACACATGAAAGTTCAACAAACTCCTGATAAGGAAACTTTGATTTAGGAGCCGTTAATAATCGATATGATGACGTTTCAGAGGAGTGATGACGTTTCAGAGGAGTGTTAATCTGTCATCTGTGTGTTTTATCTTTTTAATTCGGTCTTTTACCTTCGCACGCGCCTCCATCAGGACTTCCTGCTCCGATGAGAGCACGCTGCTCTCGTTGTCATGGTGAATCAGTGATTCTGTGATCGATCGCGGGGTCTGTTTCAGGACTCGCGTGCGCGCGCTGATCCAGGACGGGTCACACCTGGCTCCATGAATCCGTGGGTGCTTCTCAAAGCTCCAAAGTTGCATCCTCGCCTCCTCCACTCGCCTCCTCCACTTGCGTCTTAGTCCCACCCACCAGAGATGCATGCCAGAGACGCGAGGAAACGAAGAGAGGACAGAGGAGACGAGGAGGTTCATTTTGGGTGCTTCCCAAAGCTCCAAAGTTGCATCCTCGCCTCCTCCACTCGACTCCTCCACTTGCGTCTTAGTCCCGCCTACCAGAGATGCGTGCCAGAGACGCGAGGAAACGAACAGAGGAGAGAGGAGGCGAGGACGTTCATTTTATGAGCATTGAAATGTCGGCCCAATCCCAAACCGCCCCCTACACACTCTCCCTACCCACTACCTCCGCTTATGCTGTCTGGAGGGTCCGCCATATTAAGGGCTGTCCCATTCCACGGAGTGCGGAGGGGGAGTGGACTATTCAGCCCTTAAACAGCGAGTCTGCATCGATGCAGGCTTCCATCGACTTTGGCAGGAAGTGCAACGTCTAAATGGGAGAGGAAACAACATGAATGTAAGTGCCCAGGTGTCAATATGTTCCCCACACCTTTGTCACACTGACAGAAAATCACATAAAGCGTGGTTTTAAAGTTTAAACGAAACAAACAAATCATAGATGCTGACGTTTGATATGATTGTGCAGCCCTGGCGCCAAAAAATGTGAGCACAATTGGCAACATTTATTCATTTCTTTGATTGGAATTGTCAGATGGTAATCGGATTGAAAGACATGTGGAATGACTTAAATTATTTGAATTAGGCTATAACGTAGCTCCTGTCCTAGCGGTCATAATCTTTGCCACAGTGTAACAGCCACACACGGGCGCTTTTCTGTTGCCATGGCCACGAAGTTTTCCTTTTCCGGTGAAGTGAAGAGGGCCTCCCATTCCTGCCCGTCTTTTTTACATACCCTCCCCCTTCAGTGGAAGTGCCCTCCATATCTACGAGTGTGACTCAAATTTGGAGTGACACTCGTTAATGAAGGGGTAGTGTGTAGGGGGCGGTTTGGGATTGGGCCGTCCTCTCCTCCGGAGCGTCACATGAAGCGACGTCTTTAAGTGATGACGCGGCCACAGCTGGATATGTCGGTCTGAGCGCACGGGAGAAACTGAATGAAGGAAAATAATGTAAACTCCAGGGCGCTCGACCGCGGTACATTCATATTCACTTTAAGATCAGTTTAACATGAATATGTTCATTAATGAAAAAGAAAAATGTCACGTTTTCCCAGGCCCAGAATGATAGGAGTTTTAATTGTTATATTGCGGCCACTTTGTGTTCATAAATAATGTGTTTATTCTGCTATAAGCACTTAAAGCCCCCTCTCTGAGCATTTATAGCCTATAGAAAAAATGTAAAGGCCTGAGATAACAATGTACAACTACTTTCTCTCCTTATTTATGCTTGGTTAGATCAGGAACTACATGCTTTTTATTAATGTGCATTATAATCTGCCTGACCATGGGGTCTATTGGGTGCTGATTTGTCAATGAGCATCTCTTTATTATTATTTATTATTGTCCATGTTTTCTGTTAGTAAATGTATGTGTGGTCTGGATAGACTGAAAAAACTGAATTGGCGTTTGTGATAAATAAAGTTGTCTCATCTAATCTAATGTAAAATGTGTTTTCCTGAACAGACCTGTCTACTGTAGCAGCCTCACAGTTACAGACACAAACACAAACAACACAGATAAATCAGGACAGACAACAGGTGGAAAACCTGAAAGATCTGCCCCATTATAGTGTTCAATATTTTCTGATATAAATCTGTCCAGCTTAGAGTTCTTTTAAATGATGAGTCAAATATTTCTTTGCACAGTGAATAAAATAAAAAAAGAGATTAAAGAGACACTGAAATTTAGTAACTGCTCACATTTTGAGGGAACATTAGACCTACACATCGACTGCTTTGTGTGAAATATGGATATAGTTTCTCTTGCTCCATGGTGTTTACATTTCACACACGTGTACAGCTGACGCTTTACAGCCGGCTGCTGATACGTCACAAGGGGGCGTGTCTGTCAGTGAAAAGACTTCTGTGGGTGCTTCCCAATGTGCCAAAAGCAGTCTCCTCTCTCCTCTCTCCTCCGCGACACCGGAAGTACTTTGTGAGCAGCCATATTGAAGGATGTTCCAAAGCGCCAAAAGCGCTCGGAGGAGAGAGGAGAGAGGAGAGAGGAGAGAGGAGACTGATCTGGAGGAGGCATAATCGAGGAAACACAAGTGCAGGCTTCGCGGAAGTCTTTTCACTGACAGACACGCCCCTTTGTGACGTATCTGCAGCCGGCTGTAAAGCGTCAGCTGCCCACATGTGTGAAATGAAAGCAAAAAGAAAGTGATAAAGTAAAATTAGCAACTTTGTGAGTCATTTTAATGAGTATATCCACATTTCACACAGAGCGATGTGTAGACCTAATGTGCCATCAAATGTGAGCAGTTACTAAATTTCAGTGTCTCTTTTATCTCTTTTTTATTTTCTTCACTGTGCAAAGAAATATTTGACTTATCATTTAAAAGAATTCTTAGCTGGTCATATTGATATCACAGAAAATATTGAACACTATCATGGGGCAGTTCTTTCAGGTT
>JAZDUH010000288.1:0-235000 GCA_036419115.1 Scarus forsteni
ATTGAGTTCACTGATAAATTGTTTTGATTTCCACAGTGTTGTTAACTGCTCCCAGCTAATATTTGATCATCAGTGTTTAGGTAGCTGATTTCATGCGTTTCATTCTCTCCTTACTTTGTATTTTAGTAACTTACATTTCTTATTTTCTGTGGGCATAGACCAAGCAACAAACACATTTCTAGATCCAAGTATTTTTGTTTTTAAGCAACTTATGAAACTTAGAATTGTACTATCTGGCTTCAACTGATTAAGCACGCTAATGGTGACTCTGACAAATGACTTGGCATAAACCTTAATAACAATGAAAATACACTAGGTAAAGTGTTGCCTTCTAAAGCTGATCTACATACAGGCATTATGTTGACATATCACCATGTGGCCTCTTGCGTTATATTTGTTCATAGAGTTGGGCCTTTATCAGTCTGATAAACCTCAAAATTTTCTGAGTTATGCATTAATGTTGTTTAATACAACTTTATAGAATTGAAAAATCCATTTCAACTTTGATGTCTTGTATAGCTTACAATTTTTATTTCCTCTTTGAGGACATAACCTTTTATTTTGAAGAATCTGTGCACTGTTACGTCAGGCCAAGGTGTTTCATTGCCACTGAGCTGATTGCCATTAAATTTGCTACACTTATAACACTTGGTCAAAGTAAGAGAAAGGTTCTTGGTTTAACAAGGTGCGGGTGGTTTATATTCTTCTGAATTGATATATTAAACTTGATTTTGAAGACAGGATGTTAAATTGTCTTTACAGTTATCTGTTTTAACATTCACTTTTTGTGAAGTGTTGTGTTTTCAAGTGATTCAATTTCCTGTATGTGCAATGTGAACTTCCATCTTTCCTCTGCTCTCTTGTCTGATGTTTTGCTCTCGCATCAGACCTATATTCCCAGATCCACTGATGTTGTATTGATGTTGTCATCCAGTTTAACAAAAAACAACGCTGGTTAAAGTAAGTAATAGTTCAGTCAATTTATTAAGTTCTCCACTGCTGAAAACTTCAATAAAATGCATTTTATGTGTTTCACCATTTTATGGTAGCACTTTGTTTGAACATTTAAAGTGAACATTTAAAACATGACCATGTGAGGTTACACTGATAACTGTCTCAACAGCCCATATTCAGCATAGATCCATAACATGAAAAAAAAGCAACCATAAATTAAAACTAAATATGTGAAATGCTATACTATTAGGAAGCAAGTTTTTCATTTTACTTTGCATTACACAACTACAATGAGTAAATGTCCTGTGTGGGTCTTTTCTGTTGTTGTAAATATACTTTTAGTTTTTGTCAAATCACAAAATATCTTTTGAGGGGGTTCCCTTTTTTTTTACTCTGGGGCTATGCTCTTAGGATTGCCTCTCCAGAAAATGCACAAGATTGCAAAACAAATCTATACCATAATTTCCATCATCTTCAAATGGATCAAAAGTCTGCTGAAGTGTTACCATTGTTGTGTCACTCAAGGTAATATTAATCGATGGAACTACAACAACATTGTTTGTCAGTAACTCTGAGTGTGGTATGTTGCCATCAATTCGAAAGTCACTGTCTACATCACAAATACCATTCATTGTTGGGTTATGTGTTCCTGTATTGTTGAGTATGCCCCTTTGCCACATCTGAAGAGGAGTTTGCCCTCCTTGTGTTGAAAGACCATGGTTATTCCACTGGTTCTGAAATTCAGTGGCAGCCCTTTGAATTCGCGGCAAATAAATATAATGAAGACAAAATAAATGGAGCTCATTAAGTGAATCTAATACACCATGCTCCTCCATGAAATTGAAAAGATTAACAAAATGAAATGACACTACTCGATTTAGCTCTGCCCATAATCTCTCGATTCTTTGATTATGAACTGACCTTCCAGTTATAACACTATGTCTGTTTATTCCCCTCCTGTAAAGCATGAAACGGGCAACACCAGTGTTTTCCAGTCCATGATCACATCTCACCCTGGACGGTAATCCAAAGTTCTGAACACCAGCAATGAATAGTGACAAAACGCTAGAAGCTCTGTTGTTGTCTAGACAAGCGAGGTAGATGATTGTTCGGCTGTAACCATCAACACAGCCATGGAACACCATCCTCCATCTCACAAGCTTGTGGTTTCCATCAATGTGCCTATGAGAAATTGAAATCACAGTAAATTATGTGTGGGAAGAATGTCACAAGTCCAAGATTTAGCACTAATAAGCAATGGAGTAGTGAGAGTGTCAAATTACAAAAATAAATGTATCAAAGAAAAAACAAAAATGAAAATATAAAGATGAATATATAAAATTATGTTGCTACTTAAAGCAATATTGATCAAAAATAATATAAAGGGATGCTAAAAGTTGAAATATAAAGACAAATTAATAAAATAATTTTAAAAATAAGGAATGTGCTTATAAATAAAATAAATCGATAAATAAATGGCTAAATAAGCAATATTAATTTTTAAAAAATCCAGAAAAGACAAGGCAAAGAAAGGTAGTATTTTAAGACATGTGAAAATAGGATGAAATGTGCTTATTAATAAAATAATAAATGAATGTAGCTAAATGTATGGAGTAGTGAGAGTGCCAAATTAAAAAAAACATGTATCAAAGATAAAACAAGTGGAAATAGAAAGATGAATTTGTAAACTAAAAAAATAGTGTTTCTACATAAAGAAATATTAATCAAAAAATGAAACCATATAAGAAAAGGATAACAAAAACAGAATTTAAAAGACAAAAAAAGGATAAAGTAAGCAGTTCAAGCCATAGACATAATTATTAAGGTTATTGTCTTTGGTTAAAGCAATGACAATGTGGCATTTAATGTGCAGAGTAAAAGCAACAATAAAGTGAATCTCAAAAGCAATGGCAATGTACTGATAACATTGTTAAAATAATGTGCTTTATTAAAGCACATTTTTATTTTTTGTCTTTATATTTCTGCTCTTATTAGCCTTTTCTTTTATAGATTTATATTTCGATTAATACTGCTTTTGTATAGTCACAGTATTTTTTTATTTTATTTCCTAGCACATTTTTTCTTTTTTAAATTATTCTCTAGATAATTTAGAAAATTTTCTCTAGATATCCTCTTTTATGGATTCATTTATTTTTCCTTTTTATTTGCTTTTTCTTTTATACATTTATTTTTGTATTTTGGCACTCTCACTTCTCCATAATCAGGTAACACACACACACACACAAAAAAAACATTCTCAATATCGAGCTCTTTTGCATTCATGCTCAGTTGATTTTGCTGCAGACTAAAAATTGTGATTTCTGGACTTAAACTCGATATCAGGTGTTTGTCTACTCTTTTCTTTAGTGATTTTTTCACCATTTCTAAGTGGACCATAACAGACTATCCCAGTACATGTTATGTTGGGAATTTGCTCACCATAATTGATTTGGGGTTGGAACACTGTAAATCCGTCGACGAATTGTGTGGCGTCTTCTGAGGGCCCTTCCAATAGGGTCGATTTCTCGTAGACTCTGTCTAACACGCCATCTTTGAATACGCAGCCCACGTGACCTCAAGCTCCCATGTACATATCGTTCACCTGCATTTGTGGTAGACTGAAGAATTTCACCAACAACTCTTGTTAGGTTGTCATTTGATAGTGCTGCATATGTCAAAGGCTGAATGCCAAGCCGCTGTCTGTGCCTGTAGAGAGTCCGACAGCTTACTCCAAGGCATGTAGCAATGCTTTGCCAGTTCATTCCAAGTGACACTAAATGAGAGATCTGCTCTCTTGAAATGCTGTATCGAGGTCTGCCTTGATGTCCGCTCAGGAGAGATGGTGGCAACAGGACATTACTGTTCTCAGACCTGGTTCTTTGTCTGGTTTCAGAAGCAGTCAGCAAAAAATTAAGAAATCCACTCAAGGACTGTAATGTATTGACAGCTTCTCTATTTCTTGGATCTTCCACAAATCTTGGGATTGAGAGAAAACCAGATAAAGTTTGAATGTGCTGACGAAGTTCACCATGTAGTCTCTCATGAACATAACAATCTGTAGCTTCTCCATGCAGTCGTTCAATACATTGTAAGACACTGTTGAAAAAAAATCTAAGGTCATTTTCATCACTACTCACTCCCAAAATGAAAAACAGGCAAAATAGGATGACTTTGAATCGCATCATTGTCTAGTTTCAGTGTTTGATATCTGGTAAGGATGAGCCAAGCATGCACATGTATTTCCAGGTTTGAGAGTCACTTCCTGTTTAGAGGTGGACTTCCTTCTTAAGGAGGGACTTCCTGTGTCCCTGGAAAATGAGTATGTAAGTGTGTTAGAGAGGGAAAATATATGTATGTGAAAGGAGAATGTATGTATGTACGTGAGAGTAAAAATATTAATGTGTAAAAGGAAAATGTATGTATGTGAAAGGAGAATGTAGGTGTGAAAAAGGACAATGTATGTATGTGAAAGGAGAATGTATGTATGTAAGACAAGAATGTATGTGTGTGAAAGGAGAATGTATGTGTGTGAAAGGAGAATGTATGTATGTAAGAGAAGAATATATGTGTGTGAAAGAAGAATATATGTGTGTGAAAGGAGAATATATGTATGTGAAAGAAGAATATATGTGTGTGAAAGGATAATATATGTGTGTGAAAGAAGAATGTATGTGTGTGAAAGGATAATATATGTGTGTGAAAGAAGAATATATGTGTGTGAAAGAAGAATATGTGTGTGAAAGAAGAATATATGTGTGTGAAAGAAGAATATATGCGTGTGAAAGGAGAATATATGTGTGTGAAAGGACAATGTATGTATGTGAAAGGAATATATGTGTGTGAAAGGAGAATGTATGTATGTGAAAGGAGAATGTATGTGTGTGAGAGTAGAATGTATGTGTGTGAAAGGAGAATGTACGTGTGTGAAAGGAGAATGTATGTATCTGAAAGGAGAATATATGTGTGTGAGAGTAGAATGTATGTGTGTGAAAGGAGAATGTATGTGTGCGTGAGAGTGAAAATATATGTGTGTGAAAGGAGAATATATGTGTGTGAAAGGAGAATGTATGTGTGTGAAAGGAGAATGTATGTGTGTGAAAGGAGAATGTATGTGTGCGTGAGAGTGAAAATATATGTGTGTGAAAGGAGAATGTATGTATGTGAAAGGAGAATGTATGTATGTGAAAGGAGAATGTATGTGTGTGAAAGGAGAATGTATGTGAGTATGAGAGAGAATATATGCATGTGAGAGGACGAGAATGAATTAAGTCCTGTACGGCCCCTCATATCCCTGGCAGGAACCCATGTCCTCTCCTCAGGGCTGTAGCCTTCCCAGTCGACCAGATATTGTATACCCCTTCCCCGGCGTCGAGACTTTAGAAGTCTTTTGACAGTGTAGACCACCTCACCATCGATGAGCCGGGGAGGAGGAGGAGGGTTGGCGGGTGGGACAAAAGTGCTGGCCCGTACTGGCTTCACACAGGAGACATGGAATGTAGGGTGGATTCTGCGAAGGGTCCGGGGCAACTGTAGACGAACAGCAGAGGGATTAATAATCTTGGACACAGGAAAGGGACCAACAAACCTTGGTGTCAGCTTCCTGGAAACGGTCCGAAGAAGCAGGTTTCTGGATGAAAGCCACACTCTTTGTCCGATGTGGTAGTGGGGGGCAACAGAGTGTTTGCGATCAGCTTGTTTCTTCTGCCGAGCAGAAGATTGCAGGAGTTGGGCTCGGGCACGTCGCCAAACACGGTGACATCTGCGTACAAAAGCCTGGGCAGAGGGCACAAGTGTCTCCTCCTCTTGTGAGGGGAATAATGGAGGTTGATAGCCAAAACATACTTGGAATGGGGAAAGCCCCGTAGAGGTGACAGGCAAGGAATTATGAGCATACTCAATCCACGGGAGGAGCTGGCTCCAGGAGAATGGGTTCTGGCTGATCATGCAGCGGAGTGTGGTCTCGAGGTGCTGATTGGCTCTTTCTGTTTGCCCATTGGTTTGCGGGTGAAAGCCTGAAGACAGCTCAACAGAAGCTCCTATGAGGGTACAGAAAGCTTTCCAGAAGTTAGAGGTAAATTGGGGTCCTCTGTCAGACACCACAGAGGTAGGCAGGCCGTGTATCCTGAAAACATGTTGAATGAGGAGCTGAGCTGTTTCTCTGGCAGAGGGTAGTTTGGGTAGTGGAATATAATGCACTGACTTAGAGAATCGATCAACAACTGTAAGAACCACTGTGTTACCATCTGAAACTGGAAGACCAGTGATGAAATCGAGGGCGATGTGAGACCAAGGGCGTCGTGGGATGGGCAGTGGATGAAGTAATCCTGCTGGAGGACGGTTTAAAGGCTTCCCTTGGGCACAATTGGGACAGGCAGCTACATACTCTGCAACATCCTTATGCATGTGGGGCCACCAAAACCTCTGGCTGAGACTGGCAATAGTACGGTGGACTCCAGGGTGGCAGGCAAGTCTGGAGGCATGAGCCCACTGAAGAACCTGGGAACGGGCAGACAAAGGGACAAAGAGTTTTCCACTAGGTTCATTACCTGGGGATGGGTGTTGACGAAGAGCCTCCAGCACTGTTTGCTCGACATTAAATTGGGTTGTGGCGATGACATAATGGGTGGGCAGGATAGTATCCGATCCAGAGGACTCAGTTTCTTTGACAAATTGCCTTGACAAGGCATCCGGCTTCAAGTTTCTGGAACCAGGGCGAAAAGAGAGGGTGAAGTTGAAACGGGAAGAAAAAGGGGCCCACCTTGCTTGTCTGGAGTTGAGACGCTTAGCTGTCTTAATGTATTCAAGGTTCTTATGGTCTGTCCAAACCATAAATGGTTTCTCTGCTCCCTCTAACCAGTGTCGCCACTCCTCCAACGCCATCTTGACTGCCAACAGTTCCCGGTTGCCGATGTCATAATTTCTCTCTGTGGGAGACAGACAATGAGAAAAGAAGGCACAAGGATGCAACTTGTTATCCTTAGGGGAACGCTGAGAGAGCACAGCACCCACTCCCACATCTGAGGCATCCACTTCAACAACAAATTGGAGCTGAGGATCAACTGTGACCAGGATAGGGGCAGAAGTAAAGGCTTTCTTGAGCTTAGTGAATGCCTCCTCTGCAGCAGCTGACCAAAAAAAAGGGATCTTGGAGGAGGTCAGAGCAGTTAGGGGAGCAGCTAAAGAACTGTAACTGCGGATAAACCTTCTATAAAAATTTGCAAACCCCAAGAATCTTTGAAGCTCCTTCCGAGTAGTGGGCTGAGGCCATTCAAGTACTGCCTTGACCTTAACAGAGTCCATCTCCAACCTCCCAGCAGACACCAGAAATCCTAGAAAAGACACAGTGTCTCGGTGAAATTCACACTTTTCAGCCTTTACAAACAGTTGATTCTCCAGTAGACGTTGCAGGACCTGCCTTACATGCTGCACATGCTCCTCCAGAGACTTTGAGAAAATTAGAATGTCGTCCAGGTACACGTAGACAAACTTGTTAACCATGTCTCGTAGCACATCATTGACAAGGGCTTGAAAGACAGCAGGAGCATTTGTAAGACCGAAAGGCATTACCAGGTATTCATAGTGTCCGCTGGGTGTGTTAAAGGCTGTCTTCCATTCGTCTCCCTCTCGGATGCGTACTAGATGACATGCATTGCGGAGATCCAATTTGGAGAAGACAGTGGCTGTCACAATCTCAGCTTCAGCCTCAGCCTCATCCGCAGCCTGTCACTCACCCGCTCCACTCTAATCAGTCCAGATTCACCTCACCTGTGTTGCCGCTCACACCTGCACCTCGTCCCTGGCAATCAAGCCAGCTACTAAAGCCCCAGCTCCGCACTCAGTCATTGTCAGACTGTAAATGCGCCTCATGCTGAAAGGTCCAGACTTGTTTCCCGGATTGATCACCCGTTGCCAACTAGTTTCGTCCCAGACTCTGCCTCATACGCCTGACCCTCGGCCTGACTCCAAGGTATCGACTAGCTTCTGTCCTGCATTCACCCGCCTGTCTGAATCCCCGGCTTTCGATCCTGCTGCAGTCCCCTGTTGCCGAGTCCTGTCTGATCTACGTTGTGACCCACGTCCGGTATCTGATCCTGCTTCCGTCTCCTGTTGCCGAACCCTGTCTGATCTACGTTGTGACCCACGTCTGGTATCTGATCCTGCTTCCGTCTCCTGTTGCCGAGCCTGTCTCTTCTACGTTGTGCCATTACGCCTGGTGTCTGACTCCCGCCTGTCCTCGACCACGAGCTCGCCTGAACCACATCACCGAGTGTCCCCCGAACGCTCCAATCGTCAGTGTGTGAGTCAAGCCTGCATCACCTTCTCCCTTTAAAGAACTGAGTGAGCTTCTGCCTGTGCTTCCCCTGGGTGGCTTAGTCGGTAAGGTGTCCGACTACGGATCAAGTGGTCACGGGTTCGTCTCCCGCTCAAGCCACAGCCTGTTTCCTGTCTCGACTGTGTGGCTCTCTGTTTTGGTCACCTCCGTGTTTGCTGTCGCGGGTTGAAGCCCCGCTCAAGACGCAGCTACACCCCGTTAGAAGACTGTGTGAGCCGTCACCTTCTTGTTTGCTGTCGCGGGTTGAAGCCCCGCTCAAGACGCAGCTACATCCCTTTAAAAGACTGTTTAAACCGTTGTCTGAGCGGCTCCGGGTTAGCTCAGTTGGGAGAGCGCCCACCTGCAAATCACCTGGTCGCGGGTTCGCGCCCCGCTCAGAATTGTTTCTGGTCCTGGTATTGAATAAAGACTGTTCATTGCTTACTTCACCTGCTTGCTTCTGGGTCCTCACTATCAGCGTTACAGTACAGTCTGACCAGAAGATGGACCCAGCGAGTAGTCCACCATCTGCAATGGACAGATTAGAGAGAGTGGAAGGAGTGTTGGCTCATCATGACGGACTGATCGCTACAGCCACCACTCACCTACAGGGGGCCGTAGACACACTCACTCGGACTGTCACGGAACTGGCCTCCAGGTTTCAAGCTCCACCACCAGCTCCAGATCCTGTACCTGCTACTCTGCATCCTGCCTTGCCCAACGCTCCAGAGCCACGAGTGGGCTCTCCTGAACGCTACGATGGAGATCCAGAGGTCTGTGCAGCCTTCATTACCAACTGCACCCTGCTCTTCGCTCTCCAACCTCGCACCTTCTCCTCAGAAGCCGCCAAGGTGGCCTACACCATCAACCATCTGACGGGGCGTGCAAGACTCTGGGGAACGGCTGAGTGGGACCGTCAATCTCCTGCATGTTCCAGTTTTCTCACCTTCTCTGCTGAGCTTCGGAAGGTGTTCGGTCAACATCCTGACAGAGCTGGGGTAGCAGCAGGTCTCCTGAGACTCCAACAAGGTCGACGGTCGGTAGCAGATTACTCCATCGACTTCCGCACGCAAGCCAGTCGCAGCGGGTGGAACTCTTCGGCTCAGATCGACGCCTTTGTTCACGGGTTGGCTGACTACATCAAGGATGGTCTGGTCCCGCATGAACTCCCTTCGTCCCTGGATGACATCATCGCCCTTGCCATAAGGATCGATCTTCGCATCAGGGCCAGAAGAGGAGCCAAGAATCAGACACCGATTCATCTGCCTGTCTCCAGTCCACGACCCAAGAATCCACCTCGGCTTTCCAGTAAAAGAGAGAGCTCTCTCATAAGAGAGGAGATACGGGTGAGCTCTTCCCTCCAGCCTCCTCAAGTTCATCGTCCTTCCCTGCCTGCTCGTCTGCTCCTGCCTGGTGGACCTCAGACCCTGGCTACCCTCATCGACTCCGGCTCCGACTCCAGTCTCATCAGCAAGAGTTTGGCAAAACAACTTGGACTGAGTCTGCTTCCCCTGAATCATCCCATCCCAGCCAAAGCACTGGACGGCCACAAGATGGGTGTCATAACCCACCAAACCATCCCAGTCACCATGCTCATCTCAGGCAACCACAAAGAAACCATCCAGTTTCACGTCCTTGAGCACCCTGAGGTACCTCTGGTGCTTGGTTTCCCCTGGCTCCGTCGTCACAACCCCATCATCGACTGGTCCACCAGCTCCATCCGTGGTTGGGGAACCACGTGTCATCTCACCTGTCTGAAGGACGCCTCGTCCCCGCTGCTTCCTGTCAGCCCTGAGGTCCAACCTGAACTTTCCCGGGTACCCCCCGAATATCATGACTTCGGAGCCGTGTTTAGCAAGGCTAACGCCACCTCTCTGCCACCACATCGACCTTACGATTGTGCCATAGACCTTCTTCCAGGCGCTACCCCACCTAAAGGAAGGCTGTATTCCCTCTCAGCACCCGAAAGAAAGTCCATGGAGGAATACATTGGCAATTCTCTGGCTGCTGGCATCATCCGTCCTTCTTCGTCCCCTGCTGGTGCAGGTTTCTTCTTCGTGGAAAAGAAGGATCACTCCCTAAGACCCTGTATCGACTATCGGGGTCTCAACGACATCACGGTGAAGAATCGCTACCCCCTGCCGCTCATCTCCTCGGCCTTTGAGCTACTCCAAGGTGCCACAGTCTTCACCAAACTCGACCTCCGCAACGCCTACCATCTCGTCCGCATCCGGGAAGGGGACGAGTGGAAGACGGCCTTCAACACTCCCATTGGTCACTACGAGTATCTGGTGATGCCATTCGGACTGACCAATGCTCCAGCAGTTTTTCAGGCCCTGGTCAACGACATCCTCCGAGACATGCTAAACAAGTTTGTCTTCGTCTACCTAGATGACATCCTCATCTTCTCCAAGACCCTCAGTGACCACGTGCATCATGTCCAGTCCGTCCTTCAAAGACTCTTGCAGAACTCACTCTTCGTGAAGGCGGAGAAGTGTGAGTTTCACGTTTCCACTGTGTCATTCCTGGGCTTCATCGTCTCGAAGGGCAACATCCAAATGGATCCAGCAAAAGTCTCAGCAGTCACCACCTGGCCTGTTCCTGAATCCATAAGCAGCTCCAACGTTTCCTGGGCTTTGCCAACTTTTATAGGAGATTCATCCGAAACTACAGCACTGTCGCTGCTCCCCTCACCGCTCTCACCAGTAGCAAGAAGACTTACTCCTGGTCCCCTGAAGCCAATGCTGCCTTCCACACTTTGAAGGACAAGTTCACCACTGCCCCTATCCTGCAAATGCCCAACCCAGATCTCCAGTTCCTGGTGGAGGTGGACGCCTCCGATGTAGGTGTGGGAGGTGTCCTATCCCAACGCTCACCAATAGACCACAAGCTCCATCCCTGTGCCTTCTTCTCTCGCCGACTGAGCCCCGCGGAGAGAAACTACGATATTGGCAACCGTGAGCTTCTGGCAGTTAAACTAGCCCTGGAGGAATGGAGACACTGGCTTGAGGGAACCAAGGACCCTTTCCTGGTGTGGACCGACCACAAGAACCTGGAGTACATCAAGACGGCAAAAAGACTCAATGCCCGCCAAGCGCAGTGGTCCTTGTTCTTCTCCAGGTTCAACTTTACCTTGTCCTTCCGTCCTGGTTCCCGCAACACCAAGCCTGACGCTCTTTCCCGCCAGTACCTACGAGATGGCCAGCCCAGAGAAACCTGCTCCCATCTTGGCTCCTCCTTGCATCGTCGCTACCCTCATCTGGGAGATAGAGGAGAGAGTCAAAGCTGCCAACCAAGATCAGTCTGGTCCCAGTGCCTGCCCTCCTCATTGTCTCTTCGTGCCTGAAGCCCTTCGGTCGGAAGTCCTGCAGTGGGCCCACACATCCAACTTGACCTGTCACCCTGGATCACTTCGCACCCGAGAGGTTCTCCTGCAACGTTTCTGGTGGCCCACGCTCGAGGAAGACACCCGGGATTTCGTTAAGGCCTGCCAAACCTGCAACCAACACAAGTCTTCTCATCAGGCCCCTGCAGGTCTTCTCCAGCCTCTGCTCATCCCTCATCGTCCCTGGTCACACATCTCCCTGGATTTCGTTACTGGTTTGCCACCCTCTGACGGACACACCACCATCCTCACCGTGGTCGACAGGTTTTCCAAAATGGCCCACTTCATTCCCCTGCCTAAACTCCCGTCCGCCAAGGAAACTGCACAACTGGTCCTCCACCACGTCTTCCGTATCCATGGTCTGCCGGTAGATGTGGTGTCTGATCGGGGGCCCCAATTTGCATCAGTCTTCTGGAAGGAGTTCTGCCGCCTCCTTGGAGCCACTGCCAGCCTGTCGTCAGGCTTCCATCCTCAATCTAATGGACAGACTGAGCGGATGAACCAAGAGATGGAGACGGCTCTGCGTTGCACAGTATCCCAGAACCCATCTACCTGGTCCCAGCAGCTGTTATGGGTCGAGTACGCCCATAACTCCCTGGTCACATCTTCCACTGGCATGTCCCCGTTCCAGTGTGTGTACGGCTACCAGCCCCCGTTGTTCCCGGCTCTGGACAATGATGTCTCCTGTCCTTCCGCTCTGGCCTTCGCCCGCCGATGTCGGAGAACCTGGGCCCGAGCCAGAGCTGCACTCCAGAGGGCTGTCCACCGTTACTCCTCTTCAGCCAACCGCCGTCGGACTCCTGCTCCAACCTATCAGGTAGGTCAAAAAGTCTGGTTATCTACCAAAGACCTACCTGTTAGAGTTGAGAGCAGGAAGCTTGCACCTAAGTTTGTGGGTCCTTTCCCTATACAGCGTATCATCAATCCGACGGCGGTGAGGTTGACGCTTCCCCGGTCCATGAGGGTCCATCCCACGTTCCATGTCTCAAGGATCAAACCAGTCCATGAGAGTCCTCTGTCCCCAGATGTTCCTCCTCCTCCTCCTCCGCGGATGATCGACGGGGGTCCTGCCTTCACCATCCGACGTCTGCTCCGTTCTCGTCGGCGAGGGAGAGGCCTGCAGTACCTCGTGGATTGGGAAGGTTACGGTCCTGAAGAGAGGTCCTGGGTACCCTCCCGAGATGTGTTGGACAGGGACCTCGTCAGGCAATTCCACGAGGACCACCCGGAGCAGCCGTCCCTGAGGAGGCAGGGACGCCCGTCTCAGCAGCCCTCGCTCGTCAACCCTGTCGACCCACCGACCGCTGAGGACTCTGAAGAGGAGGAGGAGGAGGAGGAGCTCCCCGATCCACCTGACGTCCGTGATGACTCCGCCTCAGAGGAGTACTAGGTACTCTTCCCACCCCCCCACCCCTGTTGATGTTGTGGACGTCGGGAGCCGTCCCTTGAGGGGGGGGTTCTGTCACAATCTCAGCTTCAGCCTCAGCCTCATCCGCAGCCTGTCACTCACCTGCTCCACTCTAATCAGTCCAGATTCACCTCACCTGTGTTGCCGCTCACACCTGCACCTCGTCTCTGGCAATCAAGCCAGCTACTAAAGCCCCAGCTCCGCACTCAGTCATTGTCAGACTGTCGTCGCACTCATGCTGAAAGGTCCAGACTTGTTTCCCGGATTGATCACCCGTTGCCAACTAGTTTCGTCCCAGACTCTGCCTCATACGCCTGACCCTCGGCCTGACTCCAAGGTATCGACTAGCTTCTGTCCTGCATTCACCCGCCTGTCTGAATCCCCGGCTTTCGATCCTGCTGCAGTCCCCTGTTGCCGAGTCCTGTCTGATCTACGTTGTGACCCACGTCCGGTATCTGATCCTGCTTCCGTCTCCTGTTGCCGAACCCTGTCTGATCTACGTTGTGACCCACGTCTGGTATCTGATCCTGCTTCCGTCTCCTGTTGCCGAGCCTGTCTCTTCTACGTTGTGCCATTCGCCTGGTGTCTGACTCCCCGCCTGTCCTCGACCACGAGAGCTCGCCTGAACCACATCACCGAGTGTCCCCGAACGCCTCCAATCGTCAGTGTGTGAGTCAAGCCTGCATCACCTTCTCCCTTTAAAGAACTGAGTGAGCTTCTGCCTGTGCTTCCCCTGGGTGGCTTAGTCGGTAAGGTGTCCGACTACGGATCAAGTGGTCACGGGTTCGTCTCCCGCTCAAGCCACAGCCTGTTTCCTGTCTCGACTGTGTGGCTCTCTGTTTTGGTCACCTCCGTGTTTGCTGTCGCGGGTTGAAGCCCCGCTCAAGACGCAGCTACACCCCGTTAGAAGACTGTGTGAGCCGTCACCTTCTTGTTTGCTGTCGCGGGTTGAAGCCCCGCTCAAGACGCAGCTACATCCCTTTAAAAGACTGTTTAAACCGTTGTCTGAGCGGCTCCGGGTTAGCTCAGTTGGGAGAGCGCCCACCTGCAAATCACCTGGTCGCGGGTTCGCGCCCCGCTCAGAATTGTTTCTGGTCCTGGTATTGAATAAAGACTGTTCATTGCTTACTTCACCTGCTTGCTTCTGGGTCCTCACTATCAGCTGCTATAGCAGTACAGTCTGACCAGAAGATGGACCCAGCGAGTAGTCCACCATCTGCAATGGACAGATTAGAGAGAGTGGAAGGAGTGTTGGCTCATCATGACGGACTGATCGCTACAGCCACCACTCACCTACAGGGGGCCGTAGACACACTCACTCGGACTGTCACGGAACTGGCCTCCAGGTTTCAAGCTCCACCACCAGCTCCAGATCCTGTACCTGCTACTCTGCATCCTGCCTTGCCTAACGCCTCCAGAGCCACGAAAGTGGGCTCTCCTGAACGCTACGATGGAGATCCAGAGGTCTGTGCAGCCTTCATTACCAACTGCACCCTGCTCTTCGCTCTCCAACCTCGCACCTTCTCCTCAGAAGCCGCCAAGGTGGCCTACACCATCAACCATCTGACGGGGCGTGCAAGACTCTGGGGAACGGCTGAGTGGGACCGTCAATCTCCTGCATGTTCCAGTTTTCTCACCTTCTCTGCTGAGCTTCGGAAGGTGTTCGGTCAACATCCTGACAGAGCTGGGGTAGCAGCAGGTCTCCTGAGACTCCAACAAGGTCGACGGTCGGTAGCAGATTACTCCATCGACTTCCGCACGCAAGCCAGTCGCAGCGGGTGGAACTCTTCGGCTCAGATCGACGCCTTTGTTCACGGGTTGGCTGACTACATCAAGGATGGTCTGGTCCCGCATGAACTCCCTTCGTCCCTGGATGACATCATCGCCCTTGCCATAAGGATCGATCTTCGCATCAGGGCCAGAAGAGGAGCCAAGAATCAGACACCGATTCATCTGCCTGTCTCCAGTCCACGACCCAAGAATCCACCTCGGCTTTCCAGTAAAAGAGAGAGCTCTCTCATAAGAGAGGAGATACGGGTGAGCTCTTCCCTCCAGCCTCCTCCAGTTCATCGTCCTTCCCTGCCTGCTCGTCTGCTCCTGCCTGGTGGACCTCAGACCCTGGCTACCCTCGTCGACTCCGGCTCCGACTCCAGTCTCATCAGCAAGAGTCTGGCAAAACAACTTGGACTGAGTCTGGTTCCCCTGAATCATCCCATCCCAGCCAAAGCACTGGACGGCCACAAGATGGGTGTCATAACCCACCAAACCATCCCGGTCACCATGCTCATCTCAGGCAACCACAAGGAAACCATCCAGTTTCACGTCCTTGAGCACCCTGAGGTACCTCTGGTGCTTGGTTTCCCCTGGCTCCGTCGTCACAACCCCATCATCGACTGGTCCACCAGCTCCATCCGTGGTTGGGGAACCACGTGTCATCTCACCTGTCTGAAGGACGCCTCGTCCCCGCTGCTTCCTGTCAGCCCTGAGGTCCAACCTGAACTTTCCCGGGTACCCCCCGAATATCATGACTTCGGAGCCGTGTTTAGCAAGGCTAACGCCACCTCTCTGCCACCACATCGACCTTACGATTGTGCCATAGACCTTCTTCCAGGCGCTACCCCACCTAAAGGAAGGCTGTATTCCCTCTCAGCACCCGAAAGAAAGTCCATGGAGGAATACATTGGCAATTCTCTGGCTGCTGGCATCATCCGTCCTTCTTCGTCCCCTGCTGGTGCAGGTTTCTTCTTCGTGGAAAAGAAGGATCACTCCCTAAGACCCTGTATCGACTATCGGGGTCACAACGACATCACGGTGAAGAATCGCTACCCCTGCCGCCATCTCCTCGGCCTTTGAGCTACTCCAAGGTGCCACAGTCTTCACCAAACTCGACCTCCAAGAACGCCTACCATCTCGTCCGCATCCGGAAGGGGACGAGTGGAAGACGGCCTTCAACACTCCCATTGGTCACTACGTGTATCTGGTGATGCCATTCGACTGACCAATGCTCCAGCAGTTTTTCAGGCCCTGGTCAATCGACATCCTCCGAGACATGCTAAACAAGTTTGTCTTCGCTCTACCTAGATGACATCCTCATCTTCTCCAAGACCCTCAGTGACCACGTGCATCATGTCCAGTCCGGCCCTTCAAAGACTCTTGCAGAACTCACTCTTCGTGAAGGCGGAGAAGTGTGAGTTTCACGCTTCCACTGTGTCATTCCTGGGCTTCATCGCCTCAAGGGCAACATCCAAATGGATCCAGCAAAAGTCTCAGCAGTCACCACCTGGCCTGTTCCTGAATCCCGCAAGCAGCTCCAACGCTTCCTGGGCTTTGCCAACTTTATAGGAGATTCATCCGAAACTACAGCACTGTCGCTGCTCCCCTCACCGCTCTCACCACTAGCAAGAAGACTTACTCCTGGTCCCCTGAAGCCAATGCTGCCTTCCACACTTTGAAGGACAAGTTCACCACTGCCCCTATCCTGCAAATGCCCAACCCAGATCTCCAGTTCCTGGTGGAGGTGGACGCCTCCGATGTAGGTGTGGGAGGTGTCCTATCCCAACGCTCACCAATAGACCACAAGCTCCATCCCTGTGCCTTCTTCTCTACGACTGAGCCTCAGGAGAGAAACTACGATATTGGCAACCGTGAGCTTCTGGCAGTTAAACTAGCCCTGGAGGAATGGAGACACTGGCTTGAGGGAACCAAGGACCCTTTCCTGGTGTGGACCGACCACAAGAACCTGGAGTACATCAAGACGGCAAAAAGACTCAATGCCCGCCAAGCGCAGTGGTCCTTGTTCTTCTCCAGGTTCAACTTTACCTTGTCCTTCCGTCCTGGTTCCCGCAACACCAAGCCTGACGCTCTTTCCCGCCAGTACCTACGAGATGACGAAAGCCCAGAGAAACCTGCTCCCATCTTGGCTCCTCCTTGCATCGTCGCTACCCTCATCTGGGAGATAGAGGAGAGAGTCAAAGCTGCCAACCAAGATCAGTCTGGTCCCAGTGCCTGCCCTCCTCATTGTCTCTTCGTGCCTGAAGCCCTTCGGTCGGAAGTCCTGCAGTGGGCCCACACATCCAACTTGACCTGTCACCCTGGATCACTTCGCACCCGAGAGGTTCTCCTGCAACGCTTTCTGGTGGCCCACGCCGAGGAAGACACCGATTTCAGTAAAGGCCTGCCAAACCTGCAACCAACACAAGTCTTCTCATCAGGCCCCTGCAGGTCTTCTCCAGCCTCTGCTCATCCCTCATCGCCCCTGGTCACACATCTCCCTGGATTTCAAGCATTGGTTTGCCACCCTCTGACGGACACACCACCATCCTCACCGTGGTCGACAGGTTTTCCAAAATGGCCCACTTCATTCCCTGCCTAAACTCCCGTCCGCCAAGGAGACTGCACAACTGGTCCTCCACCACGCCTTCCGTGATCCATGGTCTGCCGGTAGATGTGGTGTCTGATCGGGGGCCCCAATTTGCATCAGTCTTCTGGAAGGAGTTCTGCCGCCTCCTTGGAGCCACTGCCAGCCTGTCGTCAGGCTTCCATCCTCAATCTAATGGACAGACTGAGCGGATGAACCAAGAGATGGAGACGGCTCTGCTGCACAGTATCCCAGAACCCATCTACCTGGTCCCAGCAGCTGTTATGGGTCGAGTACGCCCATAACTCCCTGGTCACATCTTCCACTGGCATGTCCCCGTTCCAGTGTGTGTACGGCTACCAGCCCCCGTTGTTCCCGGCTCTGGACAATGATGTCTCCTGTCCTTCCGCTCTGGCCTTCGCCACGATGTCGGAGAACCTGGGCCCGAGCCAGAGCTGCACTCCAGAGGGCTGTCCACCGTTATTCTCTTCAGCCAACCGTCGGATTCCTGCACCAACCTATCAGGTAGGTCAAAAGTCTGGTTATCTACCAAAGACCTACCTGTTAGAGTTGAGAGCAGGAAGCTTGCACCTAAGTTTGTGGGTCCTTTCCCTATACAGCGATCATCAGCCTCAGCCTCATCCGCAGCCTGTCACTCACCTGCTCCACTCCAATCAGTCCAGATTCACCTCACCTGTGTTGCCGCTCACACCTGCACCTCGTCTCTGGCAATCAAGCCAGCTACTAAAGCCCAGCTCCGCACTCAGTCATTGTCAGACTGTCGTCAAAGGTCCAGACTTGTTTCCCGGATTGATCACCCGTTGCCAACTAGTTTAGAGTCCCAGACTCTGCCTCGCCTGACCCTGACCCTCGGCCTGACTCCAAGGTATCGACTAGCTTCTGTCCTGCATTCACCGCCTGTATCAAAATCCCGGTCTTCGATCCTGAGAGTCCCTGTTGCTGGAGTCCTGTCAGATGTTCTCCTCCTCCGCTGGATGATCGACGGGGTCCTGCCTCACCACGATCCTGCTTCCGTCTCCTGTTGCGAACCCTGTCTGATCTACGTTGTGACCCACGTCTGGTATCTGATCCTGCTTCCGTCTCCTGTTGCCGAGCCTGTCTCTTCTCGTTGTGCCGTTCGCCTGGTGTCTGACTCCCGCTGTCCTCGACTCAGGCTTCGCCTGAACCACATCACCGAGTGTTCCTGAAGCAGCCTGCAATCTCCCAGAAGAGTGAGCTTCTGTCACTGCATCACCCCCCCACCCCCTGGGTGGCCTTAGTCGGCACGTGGCCCGGGAGCTCGCTGGACCTGAGGGTTCTGGTCACGACCCCAGCTTCAGCCCTAGCTCCCATCCGCAGCCCTGTCACTCTCAGCCTGCTCCACTCTAATCAGTCCAGATTCACCAACGGTGTGGGGTCAGTCAGTTTTGCACTCCTCGTCCCTGAGGCAATGTCAAGCCAATCAGAGGAGTGCCAGCTCCCGACTCAGTCGGGCTTGTCAGACTGTTCGCTGGTGCATCTATGGCTGAAAGGCTTCCCCGGCCAAGAATCAGCCACTCCTGTGACACTGTTTGAGCCTCCGGCCTCAGCCTCTTCCTGAAAAAAAGTGCTGGGAACCGCACAGCTGTTCAGCTCGGGTTAGCCTGGGCTGAAGAGCGCCTGTCCACAGATCTTCTGGTCATGGGTTCGCAACCTCGCACTGAACTTCGTTCGTTGATTAGTGATGTCATTCAGTCCCCTGAAGTCAATACATGGTCGGAGTGAATGGTCTTTTTTCTCTACAAAGAAGAAACCTGCACCTGCTGGGGACGAAGATGGCCGGATAATGCCTGCAGCCAGAGCATCATTAATGTATCTGTTCATGGCTTCTGTTTCAGGGATTGTCAGAGAGTAGAGCCTACCCTTAGGTGGTGATGTTCCGGGCAGAAGATTGATAGCACAATCATAAGGTTTGTGTGGAGGAAGAGATGTGGCCCGTGACTTGCTGAACACTGGTTTGAGGTCCAGATATTCCTCTGGCACTGCAGACAGGTCAGGAAACTCCTCCAGTTGATCAGTAACACCTCCTGGTGGCATGGCTGAGGAAAGACACTGAGACATACAATGAGTGCTCCAACCCAGAATAGTGTTGCTGGCCCAGTCAATAGTGGGGTTATGTTTAACTAGCCAAGGATGTCCTAGTATTATAGGAATTTGTGGTGAATCAATAAGATGCAGGCTGATCTTTTCACAGTGATTGCCAGATATCAGGAGAAACTGGTTCAGTGATATATTTTACCTTAGCTAGTGGCTTGCCATTAAGAGCACTAGCCTGCAGGGCTTGAGGAAGCTCCTTAGTAGGGATGTTCATCTGGTTGACTAATTCAACATCAATCATGCTTTCATCAGCACCTGAGTCAAGCAGCACAGCAACCTCCAGTAGCTGGTCTTTCCATTGTAAGGTGGCAGATAACAAAGTACGTTTGGTGGGAGATTGAGAGAAAGGTAGAACACTCACCAGTAACTCCCGTCCTACTGGCGAGCATTGCCTTTTAAAGGGCAGGAGGCAACGTAGTGTCCTGGCTGGCCACAGTACAGGCAGGAACCTGTGGTGATTCTGCGTTGTCTCTCAGCTGGGGATAATCACGTCCGGTCCAGCTGCATGGACTCAGGCTCTGAGGGACTTGGGGTTGACTCACGTGCTGGTGATCTGTGGGGAGAAAACTGAGGCCGCCTTGCTTGTCTCTCCTTCTGCCTCTGAGTTAGCCTGGTGTCAATGCGGATGGCTAGGTCAATCAGAGAATCTAATGTAGCAGGTAATTCACGGGTTGCTAGTTCATCCTTAATAGTCTCAGAAAGTCCATTAAGAAAAGCATCAAACTGGGCATCCACATTCCATGAACAGTTAGCAGCTAATGTGCGAAAATCAATAGCATAATCAGAGACAGACCTCCTTCCTTGACGTGTGTGTAGCATGACTCGTGCTGCTTCTCTGCCACTGACAGACCTGTCAAAAACCTTCCTCATTTCTTGAGTGAATGTTAGCAGTGAGGTACAGACAGAGGAGCTGGCCTCCCACATAGATGTTCCCCATTCTCTAGCCCTCCCATCCAGAAGAGTTATAATGTATGCCACACGTGAGCGATCTGAGGGGAACGTGGAAGGCTGCAGTTCAAAAACCAGTGAGCATTGTGACAAAAAGGAGCGGCATAAGCCGGGCTCACCGCTGTAGCGACTAGGAGGAGGTAGTCGTGGTTCAGAGTTAGGATGCAGTGTAGGGAGAGCAGGCTGTGGTGTAGAAGAAGAGGTAGCAGGCCCGGCTGTAGCTACGGTCTGAAGCTGTTGCAGTTGAGCTGTGAGATGACCAACACTGTTGGATAGTGCTTGGAGATGTTGTGTCACAGAGGCCATCTCCTGCTGTTGGGTGACAAGGGTGGAGCCTTGTTTGTCCACCATAGCACAAAGCTGTTGATATTCTGCTGGGTCCATGGTGGCCAGATCTTACTGTCACAGTTCAAAAGAGACCCAAATGCAGAATAAAACAGCCAAAGGCAGGAATCAGACAAAAAGAGTTTTTAATGAAAAGATCCAAAGCAAAAGAACAGCCTGTTCCAAAAAATCCACAAAGAAAATCAGTCCTCTAAACAAAAGTATCAAGTCCAACAGGCAAAAATCAGAACCGAGAAAATCAGGCAAAAGTCAAAATTCAAAAGATCAAATACAAACTCACTGAAGGCTGGTAGCAAAGCAGGCAGGAGCACAAACTAAGATCTGGCAGCTAACAAAGGCAAATCACAGGCTTAAATACTGCTGGTGATTGCAAACAGGAAACAGGTGAGTGTCCAAGCAGAGGGGGAGGAGTGTGAGCAGGGAAGGAGCTGAAGGGTGTGGCTAGGAGCAGCATGCAGCTCCAGCAGAGTCCATGACAGGAGCACATGGGCTGGAGCAGGTCCACAGCCGCAGATCATCCATAATTGTTTGTCGAACATATATGAGCTGTGAGCTGTTTGTGGGAACAATCGTGTATTTACTTTTGTGAATCTCTATAAAGTTAATATCAAATATGTCCCTAGTTGCTATCACCATCACTATGTGGTCCATGATAGCATCAAGAGTTTCATTTTCCAAGAGTTAAATTTTTTTGTGTGTGTTTTTTTAAAGTCAGCATTTTCACAATAAACTGGCATGTATGGGGTTATATTCTGGAACAAAATTTTAAAAAAATGTTATCGGAGGGTTACAGCTGACTTTAATTGGAGTGGCCATATAAAAATTTGAATGATACAATCATGTATGAATTTTTTTTGGGTGGTTTTCCTTAGCTGATAAATTTTAACCTTAATGAAAAACACTCATGTATCCACATTAATTTTTCTACCTGTCTTTGACACTCCAGGCTCTGATAATCACCAAAAAACATGACATTTTTCATGCAATGGCCTGAAATTTTTCATTTTTGTGTGTTTTTTGTGTTTTTAAAAGTCTGCTTTTTCACTGATTTGGCATTAAAGGGGCTAAAATTTTGAAGCAACATTAAAATTTGTATTGTTTGGTTACAGATGAAGTTAAATGAATGATACATTCATGTATGATTTTTTTATAGCAGTTTTTCTTAGCTGATAGATTTTTCACTTAGGGACTTATTTGGTGTCTTTGTAAAATGGATACACAAGTGTAAAAAACAAAACTACATAAAATAATGATTCAAATGTTTTATGTTACATTTTAATTATATTTAATTTAACAGGCAAAGAAGGGGATATCGCCTTGCTGCTACTCCCTGTCCTGCTCCCAACCGCACCATACAAAGTTGGGAAGAAAGTGTTCCGGCCCAGCAGCTTGGAGAGTCGAACAGCTTTCACTGATGTCAAGCAGGTGAGTTAAGGGTAGGGATGGAATGGTGGACTTATGGATTATGGACTTCAGAATTGCACTGGTGCTTATTCTTTACTGCTGCTTTGGGGGAAGATGCCCCCACTCTGTCTGATGCTGCTTTCAGCTGTTTCGCATTAAAATGTATTAAATCCAAACAACTCTGGGCTGTCCTGTCCTTTCCTCCTGATCTGGCTGATTAGCCACACATAGCTAGCATAAACACTCCACTGTATTATGTATAACAGCAGAGAAGACCTGCATAGCTGCACAGCAGCTGAAAACAAACAAACAAACATCAAATCAGGATACTTTACTGAAACTGTACTGACCACGCCCATGTGGTGTTTGCATCCCTACTATAAATTGTACATTAGACTAAAAAATTAGTTGCAATGGCTTAGAAATACTGAATTCATAAATAAGTAGGTTAAAAAATGTATAGAATACCATTATGAAGGGTAAATACTGTACATGTATTGCAGGCATGTCAGACACATCCAAATGCATTGAAACACACTGAATCACAGAAAAATGCAATTTAACAATATAGCTATATTTGTGAGTTTTGAGTGAGGTGCACATTATGCATTTTGTGCATTGTCAATACTTTTTCTTACTCTCTTAAATATCACTGTTTTTTTCTGTTTCCGTTAAAAGAGGGTCTTCTTTACACAGTATTTGTTTATTTTTCTATAGAAGAAAAGAAATCTGTATTGACAGAGATGGAAGACAAATGGTAGTTCCATAGTTCCATAGAAAACCTAACCTAACCCGTTGTAATAACTTGTATTATTTTTGTTTTGTGTTTTTCCTCAGGCTGGGACAAACATGGTGGAGTACCTTTCAAGATCACCAATGGAGTCTCCACATGTTCTTATGCTGGGGCAGGAGTGCGAGTGTTCCCAAGCTTTCATCATCCTCAATGGGACCGCTTTGGAGCAGCTATCTCTTCTGGGTGCTGTTGACGTATGCTTCAAGACATACTATGTTTTTGATCTTGTCTAACCAAAACCATGTGCTCAGGTTTGGGAATTCATTTAGTCAATTGTATGTGAAATACCAGGTAATGTTTACATTGCACTTAAACAATAAAATATTTTTTTGAAGAGTACTTTGTTGTTGCTTCATCATAAAGTAGTACTTTATATCTAACAACCTGATAACCCATTTCTTGGTAGCTTTAACCCACCAGCATGACTAGTTTTTACCCATTTTTGAGTCAAAATTTTGACCCAGCACGCAGGGTCAAATCCTCAACCCAATGTGCTGGGTATAAATAACCCAACATTGGCTCGGTCCCTTTTAGACCCAGCGCTGGGTTAGCAATTTCACCCAATTTGGGTTATTTTTAACCCAGCAGTTTTAAGAGTGTATTGATTATTTCTCACATCTGCCTTTCAGTCCTCCTTAGTGCATCAATAGTAGATTTTAGTGCCGAAAGAAACATTTTTTTTTATTTTAAACATGAAGTAACGTGAGGAAATCAAAATATCTTGTGTTACTCTGCACATATTGCACAAATTTCTTTAAATCGGCTGATTAAAGTTCAATGATGATGAAGCTATGAAGTTTTATATGAACTATTGAATGTCGTCAGTGGGATTTCCCATCATAAAGTTCTATTTTTTTTTAATTACATCAATCTGGATCATATTGAGGTGATATTTACCCTGATGGTAGAGACATGGACCCCAGATTTTCCATCCTGCATGATGAGATGCAGGATGACCACCTGCACTCAACTGTCAATCAGGCAGAGACACTCCAACTGGCCTCAGCAGCAGAACAACGATAACTCTGAAACATTTTTTCACAGTTGCCACAATTTTTACCTAATCTCTCTAAAAATATGATCATTGTATGTAAAATGTTGTCAGGAATCCAACCATGTCATTTTTAAAACCAGATGAATTATTGTTTTCTCTGTAGAGGCCTAACTGACACAGGATGTCTGATTCTATGTTTTCCTCTCCCATTCATTTGAATGGGAGAAGCAGCGAGGGCTTCTCTGGGACTCACAAAGTTTGAAGGCTCGTCATTCTAAAACCATTAAAGAGAAGAGAGGTCCTTGCCCTTTGCGTTACAGAAATTTTAGTGATGTTTGTCCATAGAGGGTGCTAGAGAGCATATTTTGGCATGTTGGGGGTTAGTTTTTTCATTTATCAAATTTTTAGGCATACACTCTAAAAAGTCATTCAGAGCCTTAGTATATATCACGGTAATTAAAAAGTATATTACACTAAAACAAATCTGTAAAAATCAAAAAAGTGATTATTTGAGTTACACATCTCAAAATAAATGCTCAAAAATCCAACAGTTAATTTTGTCTCACATTTACATTTATTAAGTTTATTTCACAAATGAAATAAGTATTTGACAACACAATATAATTTGAAGATATCTGTAATATTTTCAGTAAATATCAGTCAGAATTTATGAGTATGGAGCAATTACATCAATTGGTTTTAAGAACTTTAATTATTAGTGATTCTAACTCAATAGTTCTCTCTTTTAACAAGAACTTAAAAAAATTGAGTAGTTTTGCGCGGGAAGAGAAAGGGTTTGTGGGATATCTACTCTCTCAACACGAGGAACAATGGGCAACGAGCCGCTTAGAGACACCGCTGTGAAAGCCCCTCTGAGGACATTGTACCCCAGTAAGTAGCACATTATATTAATTTCTAGCCACCATTCAGCTTAGCTAACGTACAGTCACCAAAAAGTTGTGTTAAATGATGAATTTATTCGAATTTTAGCTTCATGTTCAGACATGATGGTGCATGGCGAACAAGCAAGGTGGAGTCAAGAGAAGCTGGTTGGATATGCTCCATGTTTCTGTGATTTCACAAAAACTGCACCGCGTTTATGGTTGGTAGTTGCTAACGTTATTTGGATTATGAATGCATTTGTGGATAAAACGACAGTGCGTCCCATCCAAGATGTAAACAGTGTGTTATAGAGGAGAAACACATTTTAGGACTACTGATTTTCAGCCTCTTTTCATATCTGAACAGTGGGATGGGCTGATACCTGAAATATTCTCAGGATTTTATGTGACATTTTTGAGTGAACCCTTGATGATACCTAGAGCTAGCATTTTTTTATGTCAAGTATATTAAAATTTTAATCTATGCTTCACAGCACCAACACTTCTTATGAAGAGAAGGTGAAGAAAGACATCAAAACAGAGAAGGTAAATGGCATCTTTTATAATGTACTGAAGGATAAAGTGTTTAAGTTTGGAAGAAAAAAAGGTTCCCAGCATGTTTAGGTAACACATTTTCATGCTTTTCTTGTGCTAAAATACTTTTCTTTTGCCCAAATTGCATGGAACCTGTACTAAAGAAATGAAACACTCAAGAAAGAATTTCATATTCTTTTATATTTTATATTGTACTTGTAGATATGATTGACAGCAATGTGTAAATGAAATGGGGTGCGATATTATTAGATCTGTACGATGAAACATTTCTCCAGAAGCTATGGACATGAATGAGAACAGTATTAAACCAGACTTTTTGCTTTGAATTGTAACACTGTTGATCATGTTTTTGAATGTGCTGCAGGAGAGAGACATCGAACACAAACAAGTGGTCTACTTCAGGTATTTAGATTTAGCCTCCACTTGTTCAAATTATTCCTTACCTGCAATAATCATAACACCTCATTCACATTTCTGTCATTTAAGTTAAGTATCATTATAATTACATATCCATATCCTAATCGATTTATCTTTATCATGTGATTCTCTTCTGTCCATTATTCCTCTTCCTATCATCCAGCCTTGCTCAACAGGTCTTGCTTTTTCTTAGTTAGTTTCTGTCCCTCAATCTCTTACACCCTCTGAACATCACACCATGATATCCAATTATACGCATCTGGATTGTCCAGACCAAAGTTTTTTTAATTCTTTAAAAACTTTGAAAATAAATAAAAAGACATTATTTCATAAAAACGTATAAAATGTTTAATGATCATTATGACATATTTAATTATAACAATTTGATATTTAAGGAAAATGAAACACATAATAATTATGTTGCCTAATTTTACAAAGTAGTGGCTATATTATATATTCTTATTTTTCAAAATGGCTCTTGTTTCAAAATGTTGTTTTTATTTATTTGATTATGAATCATTGGGGTTCCATACAACTGCAGTTACATTTTTATAATGTAAAATTCGATTGAAAAAGTTTACATAAAGGTTTTTCAAAAAAAAAAAAAGTTGTGCTGGAATGTGTAGTTTTGCATTGTATTAATTGTTAAAAAAATCTGTTCTGTTCTAGAGTGGAATCCCTATTCAAGGGACGGGACGGGTTGTGATCTGATGTATCATCGACCATCTCGGAGAAGTTGCCAGTGCCTTGCTCAAAGACTTTGAGGTAGATATAAGGCTGTAGGTTTTTGACATTTTTAACAATGTATTCATGGGTGATTGTAGAGTTGCTGCAGTACAGTTTGTTCTTTCCTTACCACGCACATAAAAGACAATGCCATTCATATAGTATGAAGTAACTGTGGACATTAGACACTGTAAGTGTCACCTACATTCAATGCTAAATGATTTAAAGGAGGACAGGCAGTGAAATCAGTCAGCCTTTATAGATCAATGCTCACTGATTTTACTGTCTGTCCTGCTTTTAATACATCAAATGTTATTTTCTGTGTCAAATTTTGTTTGGAGGGAGAAATGAATTATGTGGAAGCAATATTTATTTTTTCTGGCTTAAAAAGAGATAAAAAAGCAAATTTGGCTCCACCACAGTAGGATTATTTAGGCTGTCTACTTCATGTATGTGCTGCTAATGTTAGTAGGTGGTATTTGTCAAGTTCCATGCAGGTTGTAAGTGAGCTCTAACAGTTATCTTTATAATGTCTGCAGGATGCTGCTGATGGATCTACCAGTGTTCAAGAGAAGTTGGTAGAAGAGATGATGAGGATTTATCTGCTGCAGAACCAAGATGGGTCAGTCGATGTCGGGATTGTGACTGAAGGTAGCACTGTCCTCAGGGGTCTTGGGGATCTAAGCAGAGCTTGCTGTTACGGATCTGTTGGGACTGACCTGTGCGCTAGATCTGTGATACCCCAAGGGCCTCAAATACAGTTTTAAGGTATTCCAGAAAGTACTGCTGGAGTTGGATTCTAGAAAACTATCCAACAAGGTTCAAGTTTGAAGAATTACCTAGGTATATAGTTGCTGGCTACTGTTCAGAAAGATGCTCTCTTACTGAGAGAACTTTTCATTGGCCTGGTCTGTCTGTCTGATTTTCAGCTGATGTACTGTTGTCTTAATGTTTACATAAAAGTTGAGGTTTCATGTTGGACTGGTGTTGTTTGCTGTTGTGGAACTGTAATGTGAAAAGTCACTGTACTTGGTACATTTAATGAGGAGGCAGAGTGTTGTTCTTGGTGAAATTTAGAAAAACACAAACTGTCATTGTTCTTGGTGCATTTAAGCCATATGCTGCATTCATTCAGCCTGATGCTCACATGAGCATTGTTACATGCTTACTGGCAAGAATAAACCATGTTGAAAGTTGCACTAGGTATTATACCAAGAATTTATATAATGTAAGTTGGGATTTCCATCAATGCCAGACTCTGTTAACTGGCATTTTATGCTATCGTGCCGTCACTTAAATTGAAGTGCCCATTGGTCTTGGTGCATTTCACCCAGGGTTTGAGAGACACCATATTAATGTAAGTTTAATTCAGCTGTTTTTTATAGTAGGGAAGTTTTGTGCCATGTGCAAAGATAAACTGTTCAGATTTTAACTTGATATTTTATGTTTGTCAAATCACACAAATGTATAATAAAAATGCTGATGACTGTGGAATGGGCGTTAATTGGTTTTATATGTTGACCTGAAGTACTCCTAAGTTTTAAGAGAGAACACATTTTAAAGAATTAAGTAAATGTAACATATTTATTCTGACATTTGATAGCCCAGCATGAATTACATTTGATAATAATATTATGTAAATGTGTCAGATTTATCATGTTAAATAACAACTTAATTTTTAGTTGCATCAACCCAACATTTTAATTATATTAACTCAATTTTTTGGGTGGCTTGAATTAAGAGTTACTATTGCTTAGACTCAAAATTTTAATCATACTAACTAAAGTTTTTATTTCATGATACTCAATGTAGTTGCTCAGATCTGCTTCAACTTTTACTTACTTCTACTTAATTTTATTAGACAAATCTAAATAATTTCATAGCTTTCAGATTTACTTAATATTTTTAAGTTTAAAAATGTTTCATTGATTATTTTGAGTATATTTTCCTTCCCCAAGAGGGAAGGAAAGGCATAAGCTTTTCCAGGAGGAGGTCTGTGCTGAGGTGGAGGAGGCCCACTTCAGTAGAGTGGTTGGCATGAGCAAGCAGGGAGTCTGGACCAACTGGGAGCTCATACCCAGCCAGAAGATCACCTGGACTGAACTCTGGAAGGTGGAGCCACAACATTATAAGTTCTTGGTACAGTCTGTGTGCGATGTCCTCCCGATCCCTAGCAACCTGTTTACCTGGGGGCTGACAGACTCACCTGTGTGCCAGCTGTGCCAGAAGAGAGGATCATTGGAACATATCCTCAGCTGCTGCTCAAAGGCCCTAGGAGATGGCAGGTATTGTTGGTGCCATGACCAGGTGCTGCGGGCAATAGAAGACACCATCTGCACTGGCATTAAAAACAGAAAACTGCAGCAGCCAGCCAAGAGTTGATTTCCTTTGTCCGAGCAGGAAAAAAGCAGCAACCCTCTAAGAAGACCCAGGGGAACCTTCTCACAACATCAAGGGACTGTCAGCTCCTGGTTGACCTAGGGAGACAGTTAAGGTTCCCGGACATCACTACTACAATACTCCGGCCAGACATGGTTCTATTGTCCATGGCCAGTAAGCAGGTGGTGCTCCTTGAACTAACCACCCTCTGGAAGGATCGGATGGAGGAAGAACAGGAGAAGAAGAGGGCAAAGTACACAGACCTTGTTGCTGAGTTTCGGAGGAATGGATGGAAGGCCCACTGCGAGCCTATCAAGGGGGGCTGCAGGGGCTTTGCAGGTAAGTCGTTGCACCGGGTCCTGGGACTCCTGGGCATTGGTGGACTGCACAGGCGAAGAGCCATCAAAAACATTCTGGAAGCAGCAAAGAAGGCTTCAAGAAGGCTCTCTCAAAATGTGACGTCAAACCTTGGAGACTACTCTTACTGTAAATGACTTTTTTCAGTTTTATATACAATTGTCTTCTGTTAGCCAGACAAAAAATGAAGGATATTACAGTGGTCCTCTGCTATAGTGATAAACATTTTGACTTGCGGTGCTTAGGCAATGCCAAAGGGACAATGGATTTTTAGAGCACTGACTATTTATATGAGAAAGGATTTAGTTTAAAGAGTATGTGAACAGTTTTGGAGAAACAAGAGACTTCACAAGTGAGCTATGGTGATGTGCTGAACTGTTTTGCCAACATGATCTTAAAATTTTCAGAATGTAATTTCTGTTTCAAGAAATTAACCAAACCAATGGGAAAAACTGTACTAAGGTGAATGAATATAAAGGTCTTCTTGCCTGAATTTTCACTTGATATATTTTTTGTTGACAAAGACCTTATTATCAGCACTGATGTGAAAACACAGTGGTAATCAATCAATCAATCTTTATTTGTATAGCGCCAATTCATAACAAGTGTTATCTCAACACACTTTACAATAGAGCATAAAGCTCTTCATTTTATGGATACACATATATGCATAGATACATATATACATATAAAATACACATATACATATATCAATCAATCAATCAAACTTTATTTGTATAGCACTTTTCATACAGGACTTTGTAATACAAAGTGCTTTACATGAGGAGAAGATACAATAAAATAATAATTGCATAAAATGAAAACATAAGCCCCCCCCCCAAAAAATAAAAAATAAAAAACCCACATTCAATCAATCAATACACTCACTCACTCAAACACACAAAGACATAAAAGGGAATTCTGACAGAAAACTGATTTAGAGGACTGAGGAAACACTATCTTGAATTAAAAATGAGGAAACACAGGAGCTAAAACAAAAATAATACTTAAAAATACTCAAAAAATACTAAAGGGGAAGATAAATAAATGTGTAAATACATAAATAAATAAAATAATATAACAGTATAGAATAAAACTTGGATAAATAATATGGTAAAATCAGAAAGTGTAACATCAGGTGCATAATAAAATCAGCTAAAATAGGATGATAGAAGGAAAAGCATTTAACAAAGAATAAAATTCCAAAATAAAAAATCTGAACATGAGTGTAGTAATAAAACAAAATAAGAGGGTTAAAATAAGTTAAAATATAACGTAAAATAATAATAAATACAATCAGCTAAAAGCCAGATTAAAAAGGTAGGTCTTGAGTTTTCTTTTAAAAATATGAACAGCAGGCGCTGCTCTCAGGTCCTCAGGTAGACTGTTCCACAGAAGGGGGCCATAATAACAAAAAGAAGCTTCCCCGTATGTCTTAGTTCTTACTCTGGGAACAGTTAAAGGCCCCTACCTGAGGACCTGAGGGCTCTACATGGTTCATATGGTAAAAGCAGATCAGATAAATATGGAGGAGCAAGACTGTTAAGAGAATTAAAAACTAATAAAAGAAACTTAAAATCTATTCTGAAAGACATAGATACAAATATATACATCCAACACCAACATGAATCCATATAGCCAATCATGGATCCCTCCATCATGGCTCAAGAAAAAACCTTCTGTTAAGCAGCAGGAAATCTTGAATGTGGATCCCAGTCTCATGATGAACAGCAAATCCACACCATGCTGTGTTGGTGTGAGGGTGAAGGAAGGGAGGCAAGAGGAGACAAGTGGACTAGAATAAGAACTAAAATTAGAGACAGATCCATGAACCATAGACCTGTCATCTGATTTATTAGAGGTTAGCCTCTTGAGATGCTACATCCCATTTTCAGAGGGGCCTCATGTCTATGTGGTAATTAAAAAGTAGATACTGTAGATGTATTGATCATGGATATGGAGTTCATGCTAATATCTACATGAACAGCTATAATGACAATGGGAATGGACTGTTCCTAATAAAATGGCCAACTATGTGTCATGTTTATAATTGTAGTTTTGAGGCTTCATGACTCCACAGCAGCAGGCAGTCTCCACCAAGGATCCCAGACCACCTACAAGACCAGAGCCAGAGACGAGTACAGGAGCAAACAAAAGGGGCAAAAGCAGATGCTGAGAGAGAGAGAGAGCCCATTGTGCCCCCCCCCCCCCCCCCCGCTCATAAGTTGGTCCCTAATTGAAAGCTTTATCAAAGAGGAAAGTTTTAAGTCTAACCTTAAAGGTAGAGAGAGTGTCAGCCACCCGAACTGTGGTCCGTAAATTGTTCCAGAGAAGAGGAGCCTGATAACTGAAGGCTCTACCTCCCATACTACTTTTGGAGATTGATGGCACCACATGTAGGCCAGCATTTTGGGAGCGCAATGTTCTAGAGGGGTTGTACGGCACTACAAGCTCTTTAAGATAGACTGGTGCCTGTCCACTGAGAGCTTTATAGGTGAGGAGAAGAATCTTGAATTCTATTCTATATTTAATGGGAAGCCAATGCAGAGAAGCTAATACAGGAGTAATGTGGTCTCTTCTCCTAGTTCTAGTCAGTACACGTGCTGCAGCATTTTGGACCAGCTGAAGCGTCTTAAGTGACTTGCTGGGACAGCCTGAAAGCAGAGAATTACAATAGTCCAGTCTAGAGGTAACAAAAGCATGGACTAGCTTTTCAGCATCGCTCTGGGACAGGATAGGCCTGATTTTAGCGATGCTACGAAGATGAAAAAAGGCTGTTTTGAAATCTGCTTTATGTGAGAGTTAAAGGATAAATCCTGATCAAATAGCACTCCTAGATTTCTAACAGTTGCGCTTGGTGCCAGGCTAATGCCATCTATGGCAGTTAAATCACTAGAAAAGGATTCTCTAAGGTGTCGAGGGCCCAGCACAATAACCTCTGTCTTGTCTGAGTTAAGAAGAAGAAAATTTCTGTCCATCCAGGTTCTGATGTCCTTTAAACAGGCATCTAGTTTGTCTAACTGGTTTGTCTCACCTGGCTTCAGTGATACATAGAGCTGTGTATCATCAGCGTAGCAGTGAAAATTAACAGAGTATTTCCTCATGATATCACCAAGGGGAAGCATTGACCTCTACATTCCTGCAGGTTCAGAGTGGAACATAAATAAGTCCACTATTCTGTTTTCCTTGTTTTATTTGTGATTTCCATGTTATTATCAATGAAGTTTTTGATAGAATTCTCACACAAGGACAAAATAAAGCCAACACACCAAGGTTAGCACAGAATGAGAAGAGATTTGACTGTTGTTGTATTTTGTGTAATCAAACAATGACTGGGGTTCATATTTGAATCAGTCTGCACCAGAGCTCTGTTTCTGTGCTGTCTTATCTTTGTTGGTTCAGTGTAACTCAGATTATGTAATTCAATCTCCTGCATGTGGATGTTTGTGGTAATGATTGATGGACTGAGACTTTATTAAAGGCTGAATAAACCCAGAAACTACAGACCAACTGCACAGAAGACGACTGTGAGAATGGAGATGACAGTGTGTTTCCTGCTGCTGCTCCTCTGCTCTCTCTCCACAGCTCAGCTTCAGAGCCACACTGACAACCACATTACTGATCCTGGAGAGCAGACTGAGGGAGAAACAGGTGATGCTTTAATCCCCGACCAGACGTGTCCACAAGACATCCATGCTGTTCTGAGAGAGCTGAGCGCCTCTGTGGCTGAACAGAGGGTGGAGATGAGTCACTTACAGAGAGAGAATGAAGGTACAGTGGAGTCATGCTGCACCTGCTCACAGGAAAAGATCATGGTGCCAAGTAAAAACTAACAAAAGATTGTGTAATTCTGTTTTGCAGCACAAGAAGCCAAACTGGAGTCACAGAGAGCAGAGGTGGAGTTGCAGAAAGAAAAACTTGGAGGTACAATTTCTATATCTGATTCATTAGTAAGTAATGTTTAAGCTTTTTTGCAGATGTTTTTAATTAAATCTGAATGATATTTAAAAGTAGTTCCATTATCACATGACTCTTAAACATGGATCAGAGATGCTCTGCTGAGGACCTTCACCACCATACAGTTCAAGCTCTGTTTGGACACTTAAGAGAAGTCAGACAGTTTTGGTGTTTTAAGGCTTTCTGCAAATGTTTTTAATTAAATCTTAATGATATTTAAAAGAAGTTCCATTATCACATGGCACCATTTAAAGGTGCAGTGTGTAGAATTTGGCATTTTAGCGACATCTAGCGTTCACATTCTAGAATTAACCTAACCGTAGCCAAGACGTCACGTCGCTAAGCAACGGAATCCTGTGAGGACCAAAAAGGATCCTGAACACCGCATCATTTACTAAAGTGACAAGGTTTTTAACAATTATTTTTATAGATTATAGGTCAGTTGTTAGCTGCTGATTGTAGGTTTTGTAAAATTGTAGTAACACAAACAAACATTAGTGCTCTAAAGCTAATCAAATCAAGCCTGGTGCAGGTTCTGTGAAATAAGGTGAAGAAGACAGAGAGAGAGTACAATGTGGCGGAAAGCTGGGCCGGACGAATGAGAGTTTTGTAATATGATTAATCGAGTATTTATTTTCCACTGCTTATGGGCGTTATTTACAATACCAACACAATACGGGAGTTATGTAGCAGCTCAGTGGTTTACAGTCTGTGTTGATCCAGTAAACAATGCAGTTTAAACATAATAAACACTGTTACAAAACATAATAAAACTGCATATTGCACCCTTACCTGTCCAACAGAAAACAAGCAACTTCAGCGTCAGTCTTCAGACATAACTTTGTGGACAAGGCTGTCCACCTTGTAAAAGCAATCCCAATGTTTATCCTTGTTTTCTGGCATTAACTGTCACGATTCTGCTTCATTTCGTCAGGCTTTCTTTTTTTCCAAAGAAGTTGATCGGAGTCTTAACTCTTGAGTGTCTAAAAATAAATGTGGTTTTCCATTTCCAAAGCTTTAAATGTAAAATACATACAGTTTAAATCCCTGAGAAACAACTTTGTATACATCCACCGCTGCCCTCTCTCCTCTTCTTCGCCTGCATTCCGGTGGATTGATTTCCATTTCGTTTTTTTTTTTCCCCCAAAATTCCACCCGTAGACAAAATGGCGGATCATCATGACGGCCTACATGAAAGCGGCCCACAGTAATTTAATTTTTTAAAGCTTTTTCTAACTAAGTAAAAATAAAACAAACGTTTAATGGGGATGATTGTACACCTATTTTGATGCACTTTACATACAAATAGAAACATAATAACCTTTATTCACCACTTCTTTGGCAAAATGCTGCCACATTTTACACACTGCACCTTTAAAAGAGAGAATGAAGGTACAGTGGAGTCATGCTGCAGCTGCTCACGGGAAAAGTTTCTTCATCCACACTGAAGTTTATGTTTTATTTCAAAGAATCTTCTTTTCTCAGTTGTGGTTGAGATATTTCATATCATATAATGGTGTCAAGTCAAAACTAAAAAAAGATTGTTTCATTCTGTTTTGCAGCACAAGAAGCCAAACTGGAGTCACAGAGAGCAGACGTGGAGAGGCAGAAGGTGGAGGTGGAGTTACAGAAACAAAAAAATGAAGGTACTATTTGAATTCTGATTGATATGAGTATTTTTTTCTTCCTTGAATTGATTTAAGATATTAAAGCCTTAGTAAGTAATGTTTAAGCATTTCTGAAAAAGATTTTTTAATATAAAACCTTATAGTACTGAAAAGAAGCTCCATTGTCACATCTAATCATTTAACAGAGAGTGAAGGTACAGTGGAGTCATGCTGCAGTTGCTCACATGCAGCTTCTTCATCCACAGTGAAGTTTGTCAGAAATGATTTGACCTTTGAATATATGTATATATTTGTGTATATATTGTATATATTTTTATGTATTTTAAACATCTTTAACACTCTATTCTGAATTTCTGTATAATCATTGCTTAGCCAATACATTCTTCATCCCCACACACAAACACACTCCATGGCCTTGTGCAGGCTTCTCCTTGCTCCTTTCTTATCACCTGTGCAAAACTCTGTGTGCCTTTGAGACCGGCTCCAACCGGTACAGAGATGAGGAGCCTGTGCAAAGGCCACTCCACACCCCACAGCCCCCTGTTACATACACACACAACCTTGTAAAAGAAAGAAGACGCTATATAGTTCAACATTTCAGATTGTTTGACACTCTGTATTGTTGTAACTCCTTGCTGCAAGTAAAATTCACCTTGATTGCATCCAGCTGCTTCTTGTCATCTTTATTCTGAATAATGTCAGGTGTTGGTACGAACATTGAAAGCATTACTGAGTAATCTTAGGACTGTCAGGGGAAAAACATTTCTGTTTTATTTTAAAGAAGCAAGAATCTTCTTTCCTCAGATGTGGTTGAGATAATTTATGTCATATAATGGTGTCAAGTAAAAATTAACAAAAGATTGTTTCATTCTGTTTATAGCACAAGAAACCAAATTAAGGGACCTGGAGTCACAGAAGGTGGAGGTGGAGCTGCAGAAACAAAAACTTGAAGGTACAATTTTTAAATCTGATTGATATGAGTCATCATTTATTTTCCTCACCTGAACTGATCCAAGGAATCAAAATCATGTGTAAATAATGTTTTAAAACCAAATAATACTCCACTATCACATGGCATCATTAAACAGAGAGAGAGAAGGTACAGTGGAGTCATGCTGCAGCTGCTCACAGGAAAAGTTTCTTCATCCACAGTGAAGTTTGTCAGCAATGATTTTACCTCGGTTTATATGTATATATCTGTGCATATATGGTATATTGTTTTTTATGTACTTGAAACATCTTTAACACTCTATTCTTAATCTCTGTATAATCATTGCTTAGCTAATGTATTCTTCACACACACACACACACACACACACTCCATGGCCTTGTGCAGGCTTCTCCTTGCTCCTTTCTTATCACCTGTGCAAAACTCTGTGTGCCTTTGAGACCGGCTCCAACCGGTACAGAGATGAGGAGCCTGTGCGAAGGCCACTCCACACCCCACAGCCCCCCTTGTTACATACACACACATCCTTATAAAAGAAAGAACACGTTATATTTCTTCAGTTCAACATTTCAGACTTTTTGACACTCTGTATTGTAACTCCTTGCTGCAAGTAAAATTCACCTTGATTGCATCCAGCTGCTTCTCGTCATCTTTATTCTGAATTATGTCAGGTGTTGGTACAAACATTGAAAGCCTTAATGTGTATTCTTAGGACTGTTAGGGGAAAAATCCTGAGATTTATGTTTTATTTTAAAGAAGCAAGAATCTTCTTTCCTCAGTTGTGGTTGAGATAATTTATATCATATAACGGTGTCCTTTAAAAACTAACAAAAGATTGTTTCATTCTGTTTATAGCTCAAGAAGTCAAATTAAGGGACCTGGAGTCACAGAAGGTGGAGGTGGAGTTGCAGAAACAAAAACTTGAAGGTACAATTTTTAAATCTGATTGATATGAATCTTATTCATTTTCCTTACCTGAAATGATCCAAGGTATTAAAATCCTGAGTAAATAATGTTTTAAAACCAAATAATACTCCATTATCACATGGCATCATTTAACAGAGAGAGTGAAGGTACAGTGGAGTCATGCTGCAGCTGCTCACAGGAAAAGGTTCTTCATACACAGTGAAGTTTGCACGGAGCCCCCAAGGAGCCACAGAGAAAAAAAATATAGATCCAGTGCATGAGATACTAAAATGTGACAAATGTAACAATTTAATAATACAGTCAAGCAACAGACAGCCGGGCTCATCAGTAGATGGCTGTAATGCCTCATAATATATTGTCATCAGTTGCTGTTACAAACCAAGAAGAAGAAGACAGCCGGGCTCGATTAAAGCATCTCAGTAACCAGCCAACGTTACCAGTGGTTGTCTGTTGCTGCTTGCCTGTATAATTAAATCGAGCGCACGTTTTGGTATCTCGTGGGCACAATTTATATATTTTTTTCTCTGTGGCACCTTAGGGGTTCTGTAAGTTTGTGTTGTATTTTACATTAACACCCTTGACCTGGAAGCAAAGTTATTTTCATTTGCACGGGAAGAGATTTGTCTCACAAATATGCACACAAATATATCTAGATTACATCTGCATATACATGTGTTTGTAAATTTTGTGAGAGCATTTATCATGACTTATCATTTGTAAATCTTCAGTTGTGTTTGTGAATCATTTAAAGTACAACTGAAGAAGTCTGTGGATCAACTGGCATGTGCATTTCTTTTTTTGACAAACATAACGCAGTTTCACAAAAATTCACACACACAGGTTAAGAATATTTACATATGAAGAGAGCCATTCTCCCTCCATCCACTAGGCAGCGGTGTTGGTCTCTCTGTATAACAAAGGGCATGAATGGCAAACGGCCTGTTTCAGCTCAGTGCAGTTAAATAAGAAGGAAACTCCTTCAAGAGCAGAAACGCACCTCAACTTAGAAACTAAAGCAGCCTAATGTGGTCCACCAGGTTCAGGGAAAAAAAAACAATTTACTAATCCCCTTTGGCTTAGATACGTACGAATTCAGCTACATCAAACTATTTCCCACTGCATCGTGGCACAAGACATGGTTACTGTCTGTCGTTATTTTTTTAGTTATTGCTTTCAGAATCGATGATAAGATAAGTGGAGTGTCAACAAATGGCAAAACACATGAGGCGTCGCTCTAGGCATGTACTTATCGTACCCTTTGCAATCTCTACCAGCCCTCATTGATGCACAACAGGCATACGGCAGAATATCAGGTTACAAACTGAATTTTTCGGAAAGTATTCTTTTCCCTATTAACCAGTCTGCGACATCATGAGACTTTAGCCCTTTCCCTTTTACCCCAGCTGAAGAGTTTACCTATCTTGGAGTTAAAATCACACGCCTTTATAAAGATCTTTATCAACATAACTTCAGGACCTTATTAGAGTGCACCAATCAGGATCTGTCACGTTGGTCTTTATTGCCAATCTCATTGGCTGCACAGATTATTCAGAAGTTTAAGGTCCACAGGACTGTAGCCAACCTCCCTGGACGTGGCTGCAGGAGGAAAACTGATGACAAACTGAAGAGACGGAGAATACGAATGAAAACCAAAGAGCCCAGAACAACTTCAAAGAGATTAGAGGAGAACTCCAAGGTCAAGGTACATCAGAGTCAGATCACACCATCCATCACTGTTTGAGCCAAAGTGGACTGAATGGAGGACATCACTGTTGAAAGCAAATCATAAAAAAGTGAGACTGTAATTTTCCAGAATCCAAATTGACAAGCCACAAAGCTTCTGGGAGAATGTCCTTTGGACAGATGAGACAAAACTGGAGCTTTTTGGTAAGTCACATCAGCTCTATGTTCATAGAAGGAAAAATGAAGCATACAAAGAAAAGAGCACTGTACCTACTGTGAAACATGGAGGAGGCTCAGTTATGTTCTGGGGCTGCTTTGCTGCATCTGACACAGGGTGTCTTGAATCTGTGCAGGTACAATGAAATCTGAAGACTATCAAGACATTCTGGAGTGAAATGTGCTGCCCAGTGTCAGAAAGCTTGGTCTCAGTCACAGGTCATGGGTCCTCCAACAGGATAATGAGCCAATCACACAGCTAAAAACACCCAAGAATGGATCAGAACAAAACACTGGACTATTCTGAAGTGGCCTTCTATGATCCCTGATCTAAATCCTGTTGAACATTTGTGGAAGGAGCTGAAACATGCAGTCTGGAGAAGACAGCCTTCAAACCTGAGACAGCTGGAACAGTTTGCTCATGAGGAGTGGACCAACATACCTGTGGACAGGTGCAGGAGTCTCACTGAGAGCTACAGAAATCACCTGATTACAGTGATTGACTCTAAACATTGTGCAACAACACATTAAGTTAAGGGTACCATCATTTTTGTCCAGGCCAGTTTCATTAGTTTGGTTTTTAAAATAATTCTCTTGGACTACAATTCAAAAGCAAAGTCTGATTTTCGTTAGTTGATTTTCAGTATTTTTTTTATTTATTCTTACTTTTGTCAGTTTCAGCTTATTTCAGTGACCATGTGGGTTTTTCTCTCTTTAACAGAAGGGTACCAACAATTTTGTCCACATCTGTACAACGCCATTTAGTCACCTTTCATCAAACACATTAAAAGCCTGAGTCATTCATGATGCTCTCATTTTGGTTTCGGTAATGTAATTGTTCATGTTTCATTGTAATGTTTATGGAAAGGAGGAATTATTATTTTATTTCTTTGTTTCTATTATTTATTTATGTCCTTTTTGTTTTGCTTGTTATTAAAAGGTTTTTTCTTGTTAATCTTAAAATCTATTTCAACTAACGGTTTTTGTTGTGCATATACTTTTAAAATTGTGAAGTTTTTATTTTTGTGTTGTTTATCTTTTTTTATTCTTGTCATTTTTATTTAGAAGTTTAGGGTGGGTGGGTATTATTTTGGGATTTAGGGCATAAATGTTCTTGTGTGCTAAATGAAAAGCTATAAATAAAGTATATCAAATAATAATGCACCTGCTGGTTAAATTTTACATTCTTGAAATGATTCGCAAGCACAATTGAAGATTTACAAATGATAATTCAGAGTAAATGCTCTTACAAACTTAAAAAAACACATGTAAAAATCATGGACATATTTGTGTTTAAAGTTTTGAGACAAATCTCTCCCCATACATTTGAGGTAAAACTTTTTTTTTCAGAACAAAAAGCCAAACTGGAGTCACAGAGAGCAGAGGTGGAGAGGCAGAAGGTGGAGGTGGAGAAACTAAAGCAAAACCTTGAAGGTATTTCATACACAACAGCAGGAATCCATTATATTGATTAAAGTGACACAATATACCTCCATAAGCAGAAAAAACATGGTAGTTCATTTGTGTGATTTTTTTGTGTCCAATTTTCATTTGAAAACACTAAGAATGTACAAAACAGTTTATTTTTCACAAGGAAGGAACACATGTCATGATCACTTGATCTGAATATGTTCACAATTTAACTACATTAGTTTTTTTAATGTATTTTGTAGGCATTTTTATGCCTTTATTGATAGGAGAGAGACTTGTTAAAGGGGGAGAGAGAGTAAGGAAAGACACTCTGCAAACTGGTCACAGGCGGGATTTGAACCTGGACCGGCAGAAGCTAATATATGGGGTGCCTGGTTGCTAACCACTCCACCAAACCAGCACCCCTCTATCTAAGTTTTTTTAATGCCCAGATCCCATCTCTTGAGAGACATTGATGACGTTTTACTTTTTATTATTAAATATATATAACAATGTTGCTTTTTTCCAGCCCAAGCAGCAGAGCTGGTCACAGTGAAATCCAGGACAAATGTTACAGAACACCAAGTGGAAGCCCTGAGGAGAGATGGAGAAGGTCAGACACAAATCTAAACCTGCAGTTTACATTTGGACTTTAGACTCTGAAAACTATTCTGAAGGTGGAGAGCAACAGATGTAACACAGCTCTCTCTCTCTCTCTCTCTGTCTCTCTGTCTCTCTGTCTCTCTCTCTCTCTCTGTCTCTCTGTCTCTCTCTCTCTCTCTCTCTCTCTCTCTCTCTCTGTCTCTCTCTCTCTCTCTCTCTCTCTCTCTCTCTCTCTCTCTCTCTCTGTCTCTCTCTCTCTGTCTCTCTCTCTCTCCCTCTCTCTCTCTCTCTCTCTCTCTCTCTCTCTCTCTCTCTCTCTCTCTCTCTCTCTCTCTCTGTCTCTCTCTCTCTCTCTCTCTCTGAGTGCTGAGTGGTGTGCAGAGTGAGTGCGCTGAGAGTGATTGTGCGTTTTGGGACGTTTTTCTTCTTATTTTTGTTTTTTTATGAGAGAAAGTTTAGTGTATTTGTAATTTAAGCTAGTGTTTTGTTAATAGTTTGGGGGTAGGTGGTGGTAGGGGAGGACAACTGTGCACCATGCCCGTTGTTAGCGGGTCAGCTGAGCTTGAGAAGCTAACACGCTGGCACGCCGTGAAACTCTTACCTGGTGCCAGCGTGTCGGTGGAGGAGGTCAGCTATGCTCTGGGTGAGGTGGTGGGGTTTGAGAGCGTTAAGTCAGCCTCGAGGATGAACAGTGCTGTAATGATTTTCTTGGATGAGGTCAGTAAAGTAAAGAGGGTAGCGGAGTCTGGCGTGGTCAGTAAGGACACGTTCACTCCGGTATATCCCCTGGTGAACGTGGCTAAAAAGATCACTGTGTCAAATGCTCCACTGTTTACTAAAAATGATGAACTAATCAAATCTTTGTCAAAATGGGAGTAAGTTGTTTCAGCGGTTAAGATGGTACTTCTGGGCTGCAAACCGCCGAAACTCAAACATTTTGTGTGTCACCGACGGCAACTTTTCATGATTCTTAAAGATAATGACAGCCACCTGAACCTCTCTTTAAGTTTCAAGATTGAGGAATTTAACTATGTGGCTTTTGTTTGTTGAGTTAAGGGGGGGCTCCGGGATCAGAACAACTGCCGAGTTGAGTGAGTGGTGCCGGGGCTTTGCGGGCAGAGCCTCTGGCCAGTGGAGCCGGGGCTTCAAGCGCGGAGTCTCTGGTGAGTAGAGCGAGTGGTGCTGGGGCTTTGGGTGCAAGGCCTATGGTCAGTATGGCTGAGGTGAGCACCTCGGGCTCGTACTCCATCCCAAAGGGATCTGAGGAGAACCCAATGGAGATGTCCAAAGCTGGCCAGCAGAGGGAGAAAACAGTTGTGGGAGGGGTTAACAATAACCAGCAAGGTACTATTTATGTCAGGGAGGGGAGAGGTGACAAAGATAATACAATAAATGAAATCCTAATGGAAGATGTGTTTGATGAACAGAATATTAACATCAACACGAGTAAGAGAAAGAAATCAGATGAAAAATTGCTAAATACTAAAGCTAAAGAAGTTCTTATTAACCCTTTCATGCATGGTGTTCACTACAGTAGACAGATATTTGGAATACATTTTATTACCTTTAGGTTGCAGTATCATGTCCAACTACCAGGTGGTAAATTCCCAAACCTTTGTCTTAAGTTTCATAAAAAAATTATGTTTGAAAATGTTTACAATATCAAAATTTTGCATCATAAATCCAAAATAGCAATAGAAAGGCAAATTGGGTATTATGCCTGCATTTAAATTTCACATAATTTGCATTTTTTACTTTCAATTCTGGTGCAACTTACAAGTGAATAGCTTGACTAAACAGCAATAATACATATACTTACAACTTTACTTTTTATTTGATTAATTCAAAATAAATGTTTGTCAAAGATTTATTTTTGTGGAGCTTTATTTAAGTTCCTTTAAATTTCCATAAAAACCGTCAATGGTGGCCACTGTCGTGTACAGATACATAACATCCTCAAAATATAACATTGAAAATCAACATGATTTTCAATTTAACTTTAAAAGTTAAAACAAACATTTTTAAAAGTATTTCATTGTGGTTTTATAATTCATGCATGAAAGGGTTAAGGGTGATGAATAATTGCTTTTATCATGGTGTGTTTTTTATCCCATTTTTATTTGTTTTGGTTTTATTTGTCTCCTTATGAACATTTCTATTGGCACTTTAAACATTAATGGAGCCCGTTCTGACTCCAAGAGGGCCTCCTTATACCAGCTGTGTCAGCTTAAAAAGCTGGATGTCTTTTTTTTACAAGAGACTCATAGTGACCACAGAAATGAGGGGGACTGGAGGAGGGAGTGGCCAGGCCAGGTCTTCCTCAGCCACAAATTATCCAACAGTGCAGAGGTGGGGATATATTATTGTTCTCTAGGTTTTTTAATCCTCAGTCTGTAGAGGTGCAACAGGTCATGGAGGGACACATTTTAATGGTTAAAGCTACATATGAGAATGTAAAGTTTGTGTTTGTGTGTGTCTATGCTCCTGTGCTGGGCAGGGACAGAATGGTGTTTTTAAATAATCTGTGTGATGTGGTGGGTGGTGTGGAAGAGGGTTTTTTATTCCTGGGGGGTGATTTTAACTGCACTGCTGATGCAGGTATGGACAGAAATCACCTGGAGCCTCATCCTGCCTCGTCTGCTCGTCTAAAGAGACTCATAGAGACCCATGATCTGGAGGATGTGTGGAGGGGTCTGAACGGGACCACCAGGCAGTACACCTGGTCCCACTGCAGAGACAATAGTTTGTCCTTAGCCAGACTGGACAGATTTCATTGTTTTAAACACCATTTTAGCATTTTTAAGAACTGTTGTGTCGTCCCTGTGGGTATTTCGGACCACTCTTTAGTCCAGTGAGACTTTTTTATTCAGAATGTTAAGATGTCCAGAGCTGATTGGCATTTTAACACGGCTCTTTTAGAAGATCTTGCTTCAAAAGATGCTTTTAGCTTTTTGTGGACTTCACACAGGGACAGAAAGTCTATGTTTTTATCAGTACAGAGGTGGTGGGATTATGGGAAGGCTTTAATCTGAACAATTCTGTCAAATGTATACTTGCAATGTCACTAAACACATCATGAGATCCCTTCAGGTCCTGGAGACCGAGGTACAGAATCTGCTGGGCTGTACAGGAGAAAGGGGGGATGTTGAAGCCTTCCACAGAAAGAAGGCTGCCATAGCCAACCTAGGAGGGTGAGAGAGATGCTAGGTGAGGTGAGACTCTGGGAGGATGGTGAGACTCTGAGCGCAACTCTCGCGAGATCACGTGCGTGATTCAACATGGCGGCGCCCTATTACTGAGCAGGAACACTACTCTCGAACGAAAACAAAGAACATAAAAGTACTCTATTTTGAACTTTCTTCCTTCTAAAATCGAAAATTAAACCACAACCGACCTGGAAGACCTAGAGGGATACATCGACGACTGCTTCAACCGCTACTGCGTGATGAACAGACGCGGAAACATGAAGGGAAAATCATCCTCCTCACCGAGCTCAAAGCGATCACGTCCAGACAGCGCTGGTTCATCTCAGTCCACACCACAAAAAACATCCTGCTGCACAGAGGTGAGCGAAATCTTAATGTCAATCGACTCAAAACTCACAGGACTCGAAGCCAGGATTGCACTGATTGAGGTTCTTCACAAGTTCAAATCCCTCCGTGACAGCTTAGAATTCAGTCAGCAGCAGATAGAAACACTCACCAAAGAAAACAAATCACTACAAACCTCGGTACAAAACCTCACTACACAGCTTACCACAGCCACGACTGAAAATAAAGCCATGAAAGAGTCAATCCTCAATCTGCAAGCACGCAGCATGAGGGATAATTTAATCTTTTCTGGTATCCCTGAAGCAGACACAGACACTCCCGAAAAGTTTGTTCAGGATTTCATAGTTACTCAGCTGAAAATCCATCCAGACACAGCCAAAAAAATCACTTTTCAACGCGTTCACCGACTTGGAGGGAAAAAAGTAGGCAACAACCGACCTCGTCCGATCGTCGCTAAATTTGAACTTTACAAACACAAAGAACTCATTCAGAAACAAGGAAGGCAGCTGAAAGGAACCAACTTTGGGATCAACGACCAGTACCCACGGGAAATATTGGACAGACGCAAAAGGCTCTTCCCCCTCCGCAAACAACTCATAACTGAAGGCAAAAAGGCGATCATCAGCATCAACAAACTATACGTCAATGGACAGCTGTACCGGGATAGAGAGGTGACCCCCTGGCTCTTCTGAGACCCCCCACCCCGCATCGATTCAACGTTTACCCGCCCGCCTACGATCAACATAATGTACGTATGATCTAAACGCACCTTGGTGATCTCACTCTGCACTGAAGTTTGATGCTTGTTCCACTGGTGTTTTGTGCACTTTTATGTTGTTGGAAACTGTTAATTTTGTTTGTATGTTTTCTTATGTTTGTTTATGACTTTGTTTGTAAAAGGAAGGATTTAACTAAAACATTTAACATGCAGAACTCAATAATGATTGAAACTGTAATTTTTGCTGTATGACATCAGTCAATATAATAACTTGGAATGTACGAGGGGTTGGTTCTCAGACAAAAAGGACTAGAATATTAAACCACTTGACTCATCTAAATGCAGACATATGCCTATTACAGGAAACCCATCTAACCCCACTTACTTACAATACTTTAAGATTACATCAATATACCCAAATATTCTCAGCCCATTATAACTCAAAACAAAGAGGGGTTGCCATCTTGCTACACAAAAAAAAATCAAATTTACCCATAACATTACAATTTCGGACCCAGAAGGTAGATTTATCATTATAAACATATCAGTTAACAATAATCCAGTAACTATTGCAAGCATTTATGGACCAAACATAGATAACCCTGCCTTTTTCCATAACTTCTTTTCCTCACTTTCATCATTGTCTCACTGTCCTGTGATAATTGGAGGTGATTTCAATACCACAATTGATCCATCTATTGACAAAACATATAATCCCAATAATAAACGTCCCTGGCAGTCCACAGCAGCAATTAACCAGTTCATGTGTGATTTTGGTCTTGGCGATGGTTGGCGATTGCAACATCCCTCTAAAAAACAATATTCTTTTTATTCACCAGTCCACAAATCATATTCTAGAATTGACTTTTTCCTAGTCAGTAATTCAATAATCAAGAATATATTGGAATCACATATACACCCTATCCTCATTAGCGATCATGCACCAGTGTCAATACTTTGGAGACTAGACCACCCCCACAAACGCAGTACAAGATGGAGACTTAACACTTCTCTGTTACAGGACCCAGAATTTGACAGTTTTATAAGAAGGGAGTGGGCATCCTTCCTAGACATTAACAACACTCCAGAAATATCACCCTCTCTCTTATGGGAAACAGGAAAGGCAGTTTTACGTGGAAACATCATCTCCTTCTCCGTCAATAAAAAGAAAAAGGAAAAGGAACAGGAAATTAAGCTTGAAAAGAAAATTCAAGAACTAGAAAACATTAACTCTACCAACCCATCTGAAGAAGTATATAATGACCTCAGAAAACAGAAATCTCAACTGAATGAAATTATGAATAAAAAAAACAAATTTTTATTACAAAGACTGACATGAGAAGTTTGAACATTCAAACAAATCTGGCAAATATCTCGCAAATCAAATCAAACAAAATCAAGAAAACACAACAATCTCTGTCATCAAAAACTCAGCAGGGAAGCTTACACAATCTCCAGATGAAATAAATGAAGTTTTTCCACAGTTTTATGCAAATCTATATTCACCAGACAATGACAAAAATCCAGAAGACATTAAGTCTTTTTTATCCAGCATTGACTTACCAAATCTCACCAGGGAACAACAAGAATTACTTGAATTACCATTAACAACAGAAGAATTATTTGCTGCTCTCATACTCATGCCAAACAATAAATCACCTGGACCTGACGGCTTCCCTGCAGAGTTTTACAAACATTTCTGGTCAATTCCGTCACCAATATTCATCAAAGTCATCATTGAAGTAAAAAGTAAGTCAAAATTCCCATCCAACATGAACACAGCCACAATTTCCCTCCTGTTTAAGCCTAATAAAGATCCAACCCTACCATCCAGTTACCGTCTGATCTCACTAATCAATACAGACATGAAAATTATCAGTAAAGCCCTAGCCCATAGATTAGAAAAGGTCATTCCATTTATTATTCACCCAGATCAAACTGGGTTCATAAAAGGAAGACATTCATCTAATAATACACGCAGGTTATTTAATTTAATGCAGTATTCATTATCACAGTCAGCAGATACATACATAGTCTCGTTAGATGCAGAGAAAGCCTTTGACAGGGTAAGCTGGGACTTCCTGTTTCCCGCATTGGAGAGGTTTGGTTTCGGACCATTATTTATTCACTGGATTAGGACTCTCTACACCTCACCTTCAGCCACAGTCATCACTAATGGGCAAACATCACAAAACTTTACATTGCACAGGGGGACTAGGCAAGGGTGCCCACTCTCCCCCTCATTATTTACTATCTTTATTGAACCCCCAGCAGCAGCCATTCACCAGAATAATAACATTATAGGTATCGAGACTCCAACATCTCATCACAAAATCAGTCTATATGCAGATGACATATTGTTGTATCAGAAATCCCAAACTAGGTCATTAAAAGAAACAATCAATTTAATCAGATCATTCTCCTATATATCAGACTACTCAATAAACTGGTCTAAATCAAGTATTCTTCCCATTAAAAACAGCGGTTGGGATGTGGCAGCCCATACATCACCTATCCCTATATGCACCAGTCACCTGACATACTTGGGTATTCACATCTCCTCCAGGTTGTCAGAGCTGTTCAGTCTAAATTTTACACCACTGTTGAAGACAATTACGGATGACCTTGAACGATGGATGAATCTACCAATATCTCTCACAGGCAGAATAGCTACTGTTAAAATGTCAATATTACCAAAAATAAACTACTTATTTTCAATGATTCCAATTCAACCTTCACTCACTTGGTTTAAATCTCTAGATTCCATCATTTCAAAATACTACTGGAAAAATAAACCAGCAAGGATTAAATTATCCACACTACAGAAACCCAAACATCTTGGAGGCTTAGAAGCCCCACAATTCTTCCACTACTTCTTAGCAAACCAACTGCAGTATATCATAAAATGGATCCACAATAGTCAACAATGCGACACTTGGTTAGACATAGAAAAAACATTTTGTAACGAAATAAAAATTTCAGACCTACCATTTTTAAATAAATCAGTTAAACTCCACCCATGTTTTAAAAATCTAACCATATCAACGGCTCTGACAGCTTGGTGGAAATTCCACAAAATCATGAACACCTCTTTTGCAATGTCAGAATACACACCAATTTGGAACAATCCAGGCATCCAAATCAACAAAAAATCAATTAACTTCCATGCATGGACCAGGAAGGGAATCACTCATTTTAGACACATTTTCAATAATAACACTATGCTGCCATTCTCTGATCTGGTCCAGGAGTTCAGTATTGGGGAAAACCATTTTCTTGAATACCTACAACTTAAATCTGCCATTACATCTAAATTCAATATCACTTGTACAAACTTAAACTTACCCACCTCAACTTTGGACTTGATTAAAATCAACCCTATAAAAAAAAATCTTTGTCCAAAATATATAAAATAATTGCTTACTCAGACAAATCAATATCACTACCATCAATAAAGTGGGAACATGACCTGGCCCTCACCCCCAATGCTGACTTCTGGAACCAAATCTGTGAAAACACCTTTTCTATGAGCACTAACAGTAATATTCAACTAATCCAGTACAAAATAATCCACAGGGTTCACTTTACAGGGCACAGGATGTTTAAAATGGGTTTAGCACAATCTGACACATGCACCCACTGCTCCCAAAACACTCCAGACACTTACCTTCATGCCACCTGGAACTGCACACCTGTTCAGCAATTTTGGGTTGATATTATCACATTTCTCTCAAACATTCTGGGCTGCCCCATCCCTCTGTCCCCCTCACTGTGCCTGCTAGGGGATTTATCATCATTCAACCATAATATGAAAATAAATAAACCACTTCTCATAGCCCTAACCATCGCTAAGAAAACTATCCTCATGAACTGGAAATCAAAACAAGCGATAAACATTACACACTGGAAAAACCTCCTGGCCGACTACATATCATTGGAAAATCTAACTGAATCAAACATGCAAAGGACAGAAGACCAGGACTCAATTTGGCAACCCTTTTTAGCATACCTATGCTCATAACCAAATATTCCTCTCATGTAAGCTAGTACTGCCCCCTCTTGTTCTGTTCTCTTTGTTTTTTTTTTCTCTCTCTCTCTTTTCTCTACCAGTTTTAAAAGTACAGTTTCGAGGGACCCAAGGAAGGTAAATATACTCTGGTGATGGTGGTCGGAGACATCTTTCCACCGAGGTACCCAGGTTGACCCACTGCCTTGTGGGGCTCGCTGGCCTGGCAGCCTCCTCTGGGATGGGCGCCGTCGTCCTCCCACGTTGGTGCCTTGGCTGGCCTTGGGGCTCGGGTGTGGTGGGCTCCTCTGTGCTGCGCCCGTGCCTTTCCCTTCCTGCTGTCCACCCTGCGGCCCTTCCCCTCCTCCTTCCCACTCGCCTGCTCTCCCCCTCCCCTTGCGGGGGGTTGGGGGCCCTCGGCTGCCTGGGGGTCGGCCGCTGGGGCCTGGCCTGCCTCCAGGGGGGAGACTGCAGCATCTTGGATGGATCACTGGGTCTGGGTGGGGCAGCTTCAGATCCTGCCATGGGGCAGGAGATAGTGGCGGTGGGTGTCCTCTGTTGTGGTCCTGCCTCCCCCGGTGGCTCGGGCGGGGGTGGACGCCGGGGACTTGCTGTCTCGGTGCCCTGGGGGGGCCCTGGGGTCCTCCCCTGGGGGTCGGCGCCCTGGGGGTGGCCCGCCTAAATGGGGTCCTTGGTGGGTGCTGGGTCGGTGGTTCTGGTGCTGCAGTCTGCTGGGGGTGGGTGTTCCTGCTGGGCGCGCCTTCTCACTGGAGCTCGCCTGGGTTGTCGCTTGTGGATCCCGGGGCCTACTGTTCTGTAGTAGGCTGTACTGCCTACTGGGGGCCTCGGCATGGTGGGCTGCCTCGGGGTTGCTGTCCTGTGCGGGTGGCTGCGGGGCCTCTTACCGGCGCTTGGGCAGCGGTCTCCGGCGCTTCTCATGGCCTTGGCTTTTCTGGGGGGCGGGCGGCGACTTCGACCCCACCGCTACACACCCACATCTTGCCCCACCTGACCTAGCTGTGGTTTGTGGGCCCCCCTCTGGGGAGGGGTCTAGTCCCGGGGGTCTGGCTCCCGGGTGGCTTGGGGCCCCCGGCCTGCCGCAGGGGGATGGGGGTGGCTGGGTGCTGGGGGCGGGGGGCTTGGGGCCGGGTGGGCGGGTGGTCGGGGAGGGCGGGTGCTGTCTGCAGGGGGGCTGCCGCTCTGGGCCCTGGGTGCTGTCTTTGGTGTCGGCGGGGGGGCGGGTCTGTGCCCCCTTGGGTCCTGGGGCTGTCCCTGGACCTGGTGGTTTGGGGACTGTGTGGGGGTCTCGGTTACCCTGGTTGCCCGGGGGGCGCCCATGGCCGTGTTTTCCCTGGGTTTGGGCAACTACTCGGGTATTCGGTGACCACCTCACATGCATGCATATACAGATACTCAAGCTCCTGTCGAGACTAACTAAGAGACATGATAGATCCCGTCAGAATATGCTGAGTCGGGTACTCGTACACGTCTTCTCACGTCCTGGGATACATGCCACTCCATCTCTTATTCATGTAGGCTCACACCACCCCTGCTATCAAGACCCCACATTTCTGGTGTCCCTGGCTCCCTTCCCTCATCCACTACCCGAACCAGGGTCTTCATCCCTTTCCTACCCTCCCTCCCAAACCCACTACCCAAACCAGGGTCTTCATCCCCTTCCCACTCCCACCCCCCCTCCCCACACCCACTACCCGAACCAGGGTCTTCATCCCGTTCCAACCCTCCCTGTCCTAACCCACTACCTGAACCAGGGTCTTTATCCCTTCCCTACCCCCCTCCCACACCCACTACCCGAACCAGGGTCTTCATCCCTCTCCTAACCTCCCCTCCACTTCCACTACCCGAACCAGGGTCTTCATCCCCCCCCCCCACACGACCCTCTTCATACACACCACATACTTCCAGTATGGACTTACATCAGCACAGCACTTGAACTACTATCTTAAACTAGCCACAATACCTGTCTGTTCCTCTCCCAGTTGTCTTGTCTTGTCTTGCCTTGTCTTGTCTTGTCCTGTCTTGTCTGTCACTATTTCCCCTTCTTTCACACTGTGGTGTGGCACGGCCCTCCCCCTCAGCTCCCATCAGTGGTTAAATAAAGTTTTATATGATGGAGTAGCCTACAGGGAGGGCTGGTGATGGTCACTATAGCAGTGAATCATATTCACATATCTCTCACTGCTAGAAAAAAAATTGCATTAGTCTTTCCAACGCTGCCACCAGACACAGTGCTCAGCTGTAAAGATAATGCAGACAAGGGGAAAAAAAAAAAAAACAAACACCATTTTAGCATTTTTAAGAACTGTTGTATCGTCCCTGTGGGTATTTAGGACCACTCTTTAGTCCAGTGAGACTTTTTCATTCAGAATGTTAAGATGTCCAGAGCTGATTGGCATTTTAACACGGCTCTTTTAGAAGATCTTGCTTCAAAAGATGCTTTTAGCTTTTTATGGACTTCACACAGGGACAGAAAGTCTATGTTTTTATCAGTACAGAGGTGGTGGGATTATGGGAAGGTTTTAATCCAACAATTCTGTCAAATGTATACTCGCAATGTCACTAAACACATCATGAGATCCCTTCAGGTCCTGGAGACTGAGGTACAGAATCTGCTGGGCTGTACAAGAGAAAGGGGGGATGTTGAAGCCCTCCACAGAAAGAAGGCTGCCATAGCCAACCTGTTGGGCACCACAGCACAGGGGGCGCTAGTCCGCTCCCGCTACATGAACGCCTCCATGATGGACGCCCCATCAAAGTTCTTTTTTGGACTGGTGAGCAAGAGCGGACAAAGAAAGGTCATCCACAGCCTGCGCACCTCTGACGGGTCCACCATCACAGAGACCTCCAGGATCCGTAAGCATGCCACAGACTTTTACAGGGAACTTTTCAAATGGTGGAGGATCCAAAGCTGCATGCTGAGTTTCTCTCTGACCTTCCTCAGGTGAGAGAGTCTGGGAACATCCTCCTGACCAAAAACCTGGATCTAGAAGAGCTCCATGTAGCACTGATGAGCCTGACCAATGGTAAGGCTCCAGGCATAGATGGCATTCCTGTGGACTTTTACAAGACTTTCTGGCCTGTGGTTGGTGAGGACCTGCTGGAGGTGTTCAATGAAAGCCTCAGAACGGGACTGTTACCGCAGAGCTGTAGGCAGGCAGTCATCACCCTGCTCCAAGAGAAAGGAGACCTCCAAGACCTGAATAGGTCTATAAGATCCTCTCCAAGGCCCTGGCTCTCCGGCTCAGGGAGGTGATGGCGGAGGTGGTTCATGTAGACCATACCTACTGTGTGCCCGGCAGGCTGATAAGTGATGACATCACTTTGATTCGGCATGTTTTAGATGACTCCAGCTTGTTGGGCATCGACACTGGTTTTATTTCCATAGACCAGGAAAAGGCTTTCCACTGACTCTGTGCTGTTCCTCCCTGTAGCGTGTGGGCGGCCTGGGTCTGCAGGACTCTGTGTTTTTAATGGATTTTAGGACTGTGAGTGTTTTATCCCTTCCTGCTTTTTATCGAGGACTGTTTGGAGTCTGGAAGCTGCTGTGGTGGCAGAGGGTCCAGTACCAGGCCTCCTGCTGGCTGCTGAAGGAGCCACTGGGCCGGACCTGCTAAGCGCTCCCCCCTTGGCAGGAGTATCAGTAACGGAGGCCCTGAGCACGGCGGGGGCCCTACTGGACACCACCGGACCAGACCTGCAGGAGGTGGAGGAGCTGGCAGAGCGACTGGGCTGGAGGTCGAGGAGAGTCGTGGAGCGACTGCTGGGCCACTGGAGGGCCTGCCTGACGGGACGGGAGCGCCGGCTGCTGGGGGAACTGGCCGAGGGATGACCTTCTCCTGTCCGGACCAGCCTTCCCCCCCCCCATCATCCGACCAGGACCTGACGAACAGTGTGAGATCAGCCTGCAGAAGGCTGATGGGAAGACTCTGTCTGCACTGATGGTGAGAACCCTCCACAGGCAGAGACTGCAGCAGCAGACCAGGTCCCCCTGGAGAGCTCGGCTGGGTCTTGGAGCACAGATCAGGGCAGGGTGGAGGAGCCTGTACAAGCCTCCACTCCCCAAAGTGAGTGGTAGACCTCCAGTGGAGACTCATCTATGGGATTTTAGCAGTGAACGCTTTTATATCGGTTTTAAACTCTGCGGTCCAGAGCAGCTGTCCGTTCTGTGGAGCAGTGGAGACCATCATCAACTGCTTTGCTGAGTGTCCTCGTCTCTCAGAATAATGATTGATTTTAATTATTACAAAGAAATGAAAGATCTGAACTGTTTCAGCAGACTATTCTCTTGTGCTCAGTACAAGAGAATAGTCTGCTGTTTGCAGACCAACTGGTCTGATCTGATAATTCAGACATTTTTTAATGAAGATATTTATTAACAATGTTTCTGAAATGTACTGATGTTAAAATGATGTAATAAAGATGTGTTGAAAAATCAAATCTCTTTCTCTTTCTCTTTCTCTATCTCTCAGTCAAACAGGTGGCTTTCTCAGCCTCTCTGACAGCTTCAAGTCCTGTGACTTTGGGACCATTTAACACTGAAACTAATCTGGTGTTCAAGCACATTATCTCAAACATTGGAAATGCCTACAGTCCAGACACAGGTACTTCTTACACTAACAGAAACAACCTTCAGACATTTGTTTTTGAGATGTTCAGTCTGGAGGAAAGAACTTCTTTTACACTCACTGTCAATTAAAATGTCCTGCAGATCTCTTTACTGCACCAATGAGAGGAGCCTACCACTTTGAGCTCTACATCGGAGCATATGGACATGCTGACTATGCATCAGGTGTATTTCTGATGAAGAAAGGAGGGCATGTATGTGCTGCATATGAGCATCAGACTAATGGGTTTGTTAAATCAGCTAATGGTGCCACTCTGCTCCTGGAGGTTGGAGATGTTGTGTCTTTGCGTCTGTGGGCTAATGCAAGAATAGATGACAGTCAATATCACCAATCCACCTTCAGTGGTCACCTCCTTTTTACCATGTAAGATGGACACAGTCATCAGTGTTATCTAGCTACCTTAAAAAGTTAGCTCTTACCAGAAATGTTAATTGAATATCATGTTGTTTTCTCTTCACTTTCTTCCTGCATCGTTCTCTTGATTTTCATGCCATGACACAAGAAAGTCTGCGTTTTTATGAAGATTGTCTAATCTAAAAATAAATATTTGCATGTTCAAAATAATTTGTGTCTAATGACACAAAAAAGTGTCCTTTGTCTCCATAAAATACAGATTTTTTTAAATCACAAATTAACCCTCAATAGCATGAATTATTAAAAAAAAAAAAAAACTTCCCCCCAGGTTTCAGGAGCTTCAGGGTCGCAACAGATGTTGCTTTGGTGCCTCAGGGCTCCATAAAATAAAGAAAATGAAGTCTTATTTCCAGTTGTTATCAGACAAAGGAGAATGGAAACAGTTTTTTAAAACCTTTTTTTACAGGGCTGGGGATTACAATGAAAATCTTATCTCATGATTCTTGATGTCAGAATTTGTTTTCTCTTCATAAATTAGAATCAACCCTGAGACTCTGTCCTATGGAGGACATTACAAAGCCTGCATATTTAAAATAAAGAAATTGATACTTGTTCTAAATAGAATTAGATATGCCTTACACTGTCACAGTCTCAGTCTCAGCCTCAGTCTCAATCTCCAGTCTGCCTTTCCACTGCTGCAGCGTAATCAGCCCAAACTCACCTCACCTGTGGTCCTGCTCACACCTGCACCTCGTCTGCTGCAATCAGGCCACCTACATAAACCCCAGCTCCACACTCAGTCAGTGTCAGACTGTCTTTGCAGTCATGCTGAGCACTCCAGACCTGTTTCTCGGATTGATCACCCGTTGCCGACAAGTTTCGTCCCTGACTCTGCCTCATACGCCTGACCCTTGGCTTGAATTCAAGGTATAGACTAGCTTCTGTCTTTCACTCACCCGTCTGCCTGAGTCCCCGGCTATCGATCCAGCTTCCATCTCTGACGCCGAGTTCTGCCTGTCCTGATCTGTGGTGGTCTGCCTGGTAACTGATCCCTGCCTGTCTTCAGCGCTGAGTTTCCGCCTGAGTCCCACTCCATGCTAGTCTGCCTGGTTACTGAACCCCCGCCTGTCTTTGACAATGTGAGTTTGCCTGAGTCACTTCTCCGAGTGTTCCTGAACGCCTCTGCTCGTCTGTGAGTGAGTCAAGCCTCTACCACCTCCCTCTTAAAACTGTGTGAGCCTTTGTCTGAACGTCTCCTGTGTGGCTCAGTTGGGAGAGTGTCTGTCTTCAAATTTAGCTGCACGGATTCCATCCCCGTTCAAGCCGCAGCTTCTCTTCCGTAAAGACTGTGTTAATCATTCCCCTGACCATCTCCTGCGTGTCCGAGTGGTGAGAGCACTCTCCCTTCATCCCCAGGCGTGCGAGTTCGATCCCCGCTCTGAACTGTGCCTTAAATAATCTGTCAAGAAAGACTATTCATTGTTTGCACCTACTACTTGCTCCTGGGTCCTAAATACAAACGTGACATACACGGATAAACACATTTATTGTGTGCTGAGGTGGAAAGAGTACTGAAATGTTGTATTCAAGTAAAAGTACCACTACTGGGATGAAAAGTTAATGAATTACAAATAAAGGTACTGCTTGAAATAATTACTCAGGTAAAAGTTAAAGGTAGCTTGTGCAAAATGTACTCAGAGTATGAGTGACTTCTTATATATTTTAATACTTCACTGTAACTGATTTTTGTAAACTTAACAGTATTTCACTGTAATATTTACAGCTACCTACTGTAAACAGCCGTGTAGTAGATTACTGAAAATGTCAATAGGCCAGGAGAAAAATCCACTTTCCCCAGTACCAGTAGTGGGTCAAATTTTGTTTGTTAATGTTTCACATTTTGGGCAAAACCATTGTTTGAGTAAATGTATTTAACTGCATAAAAATAGTGATTTTTTTTCTTTACAAAAGTCTATCTTGCTAATACATGGTAATTTATGTTATCATTACAGGACTATGAAACAAGTCTGCTGTAATTTAAAATGTTTTAAAGAGTCATAGAATCATGATAGAGTAAATGGAAAAACAGGTAGGATGCAGTTTTTAATAACACAGTAATAATGCAGTTAATTGAAAGACAGTAATGATTTCTATTAAAAAACAGAGGACCGACACTGTTTAAATAAATTACAATAATATTCCTGTTGATTTGAATAGATTAATGCTGCTGTAAAACATTTACAGTAATTTATTGGCATCTTGTTGCCCGTAAATTACTGTAAAATTTACAAAAACCCTTTTACAGTGGTCTTTCTTATGTAGCATAATAAGGTCAATGAGATAGAAATGTTCAACTAAAGTGGTTTAATTTCAAGGCAATCCTTTGACTAAATATGTGATAATGACATATATAAGAGGTGCCTGAAGATGTAATCATAACTATTTAGATAGTTTAAAGTTTGTCTATACGACAGTCCATATCACATTTCTATTAAAGGGACAGTTCAGTATTTTTGAAGTGGGGTTGTATGAGCTCCATGTAGTCACAAAGGACATTAGATACTGTAGAAAGTTCTCTCCTCTCCACCAGAGAGCCACAGCCTGTGAGAGTCGGTGACGAAGAAAAGATGCATATAGAAAAGTACCGTACCGGAGTTAAAGGCTATTTTCTCCGCCTACAAGTACTCAAATCAAAAAGTAATACCACAGTTTAAGAGTATGCTACATGGACAATTTTTTAAGTGCATAAACCTTTCAGAAAGTTAAAGTTTATCCGGACCTAAGCCGACTCACATCTGTATCCTACCACTAAATCCCTCCGCCGTAGTTAGCTACCGGAGTGCTAGCGGCTTTCGAACACCTTTTTAGACTAATTAAAAGCACATTATAAGACAAATATTTCTGAGATGGATTCTTGTGTTGCTTCCCTTGATGCAGAAACAGAAGTGCATCATCTAGAACTCAGCTGCACAGAAATGTTGCGTGTGTGTGCGTGTGTGAGAAACACACACACTCACTAGTAGTCTGCACTGTGATATAAACAAACAGCCTCCTCTACTCTGCTTATTTGTCTCTGACAGATCATTATTACTTACTTTGAGCAGAAACTGTCATTAGGTCCTCCAGGTTTGGGACGTTTTTCCAGTTTATCTTCAGGGAAATTGAAGAATGTCCGCAAAACTACGGAAAAGGAAAGTCCTTTGACGATTAATACCGCCGTCCATATCACCTATTCCAGTCAAACATTCACCCTACTGTTTATTTACGTCTCAATCTTGATATCCAGGGTCCGTGGATGTTTCCTCTGTTTTCCTCTTGGTCTGTCCGTCTCCATTTGTAGACACTCGTCCTGTGATTTAGCTGAGGGACACTCTGCCCCTTCCCCTCTTAGCTGATCAAAACATACATTCTAGTGGCTTCAGATGCCGGTTGTAGCTTCGTGTAACTTTTATCAAGTATTGTAACTCTTCTGTTTTGACTGTCAGCGGCGTGAGGAAGAGACAAAGCAGGAAATTAAAAAAGGGATTATTATGACAGCGCCGCTGAAGTCCCATTCAGTTTGGAGTCAAGAGGACACCTGTATGTGCCGAGTTTATACACAGGCCTCTGCTCACTCCACTGCATCTTGGGCGTGTTCGTACCTCCATGCCTGCTGAAGAGACCTTATCGTCCACAGATCTCTGGAGAGCAGGACTTCTCTGGCTCTGGAAACCTTGAACTCCTCCGTCAGGCTACTGAAGGGTAGCTGCTGCTTGTTGTTGTGCCCAAACAAAGCAATGCTGCTTAGGCTTCATTGCAGGCCCAGCCACCTGCGCAGGGCCTGGCTGATCTTCCTCTCAAAGATTTCCACGATGGTAATTGGTATTTCATAGATCAACAGTGGCCAGAGGAGACAAGGCAGGATGCAGTGCTGGTATATCCTGGCCTTGAACTTCCCAGGACATCCCGACTTATCCACCTCTGGAAGCCATGTGTCAAGGTCATCGCTGGTTGCTCAGAGTGCAGCGGTATCTCTCAGGTCATAAGTGAAAAGCTTGCCCAGGCTCTTTACTGGCTTTTCCGACTCAGTGGGGATTTTTGTGTCTCTCAGAGTGGAGCGGAAGCAGTTGGTGACCTTGCCTTTACGCAGGGCCAAGGACCTGGACTTTTCGGGCTTGAAACTCATTTGTGCCCAAATAACAAGCCGATCGAGACCTTGCAGAAGTCATCTGCCACCATGCCACTGATGTTGTTGTTACCATGAGGTCATCCATGAATGCTCTATTTGGGGGTTGTCATGTGCCAGATCTTGATAAAGGTCCTCTGCACTCCACTTCTGCAGACTTTTCGAGCATATTCATGGCCAAGGCAAACAGGGACACAGAGATTGTGCAGCCAGTAATGATGCTTTTCTCTAGACGATGCCAATCCGATGTTAAAGTTCCAGAGGACACCCTCAGACTGAAGTTGTTGTAGTAGTCCTAGATGAGATTGCTGACCTTCTCTGGCACGGGACATCTGCTCAGGGTCAATTCCACCAGCTTATGGGGGATTGATCCACAAGCGTTGTGTGAGGAATTTTTTGAAAAGTTAATTTCTGTTCAGCGGGGGTAAAACAACACTAAGGCCTGACATCTGTGCTTAGACAACTGATGCCCCTTTTTATAAACAGGTGGTGTGGGTAAAGTCAACTGTGGATGAAGTTTTGCCCTTATATGGTAGTTAATGAGGTATTTACTGTCTTAAACAGATGCTAAGATCTAGATTTATGTTTTTATTGTCATGTGTCTGTGTGTAGACTCATCAAAGGGTACTGAATTTAAGAGTGGTGAATGGTCTTGTCTTCAGAGGACACCTCTCCAGGTCTCCTCTCCATGCTGCATGTTTCTTAGATGAAGGAATCATGATCCATAAAACTGTCTCTTGTTCTCTTCTTATTCTTGTCTTTTTGGTTAATGTTCCATATTTAGGAGGGAATAAACTCACAGTTGGCAGGGTCCATCCACAGCACAGCCAAGCCCCCCCTGCTTTCCTGAGCCTCCCGGATCACTTGGGTAACCACTCCAGTGTGTTCTATGCATCCTGGGATCCCTGGGACTCCTCCCTTCTGCACCGAGGCGTTGATGTAGGTGTTCTTGAGGAGGAATTCCATGAGGTGGTTGGCAATGATTTTTGAAGAAGGTCTTGCACTCATCACTGAGGAGGGAGATTGTCCTGAATTGCTCTGCATAATTTCACTGTTGAGGCACCTTCCCTTTATTCCAGATCCCTCTGAAGATCTTCCAAAGACGTTCCAACAGGGGGGACAGTGTTTGAAGACCTTATATGGGACTCCACTTGGGCCTGGCGCCGATGCTGTCCTGTCAGATTTAATAACCTCTTTCACCTCCTTCAGTGTGGGCATGTTAATGTTAAATGAAGTGTGGGGTTCTGGTGGGCTTATGAGGGCTGTGCAGTGGCCTAATAATGATTATTATTAACTTGTTAACTAAAAATGTGTAGGCTTTGCAAAAGTCCTACAGTGGACAGAGTCTGAGGGTTGACTAAATTTAGGAGGAACAAACATACAAATTCTGACTTCAAAATTAGAATCATCAGAAAAGATTTAGATTACAATCTCTAGCCCTGTCAAAAATGTGTAAAAAAAAAATGTGCCCCCATTTCTCCTTTGTCTGATTACGAGTGTAAATAAGACTTTAATGTGTGATTTAAAAAAAAATAAAAACTTTATTTGATGGTGACAAAAAATCTTTTGTTCTGGCATCAGATACTTAATATAATTTTAACATAATTAAGTGTAGTTTTAGACAACACAATAGTCAGACTTTCCTGTCGAGAAAACAACATATTTGATTAACATTATAGGCAAGAGCTCCCTTTTCAAAGTAGACATGGATGACTGTGTCCATCTCACATGGTAAAATGATGGGGACCACTGAAGGTGGAATGGCGGAATTTATTGTCAAATATTCTTGTATTAGTCCACTGATGCATAAACACAACATCTCCAACCTCTAGGAACAGAGTGACACCATTAGCTGTTTAACCAAATCCATTAGTCTGATACTCCCATGCACTAAACACCTTTTCTCCATTATTTACCAGAACTGCATCTGTAGCATGGTTAGCATGTCCTCCTGCTCCAATGTAGACCTCAAAGTGGTAGACTCCTCTCACTGGTGCAGTAAAGAGACCTGGAGGACATTTTAATTGACAGTGAGTGTAAAAGAAGTTCTTTCCTCCAGACTGAACATCTCAAAAACAAATGTCTGAAGGTTGTTTCTGTTAGTGTAAGAAGTACCTGTGTCTGGGCTGTAGGCATTTCCAATGTTTGAGATAACGTGCTTGAACACCAGAGGAGTGTGAGTTTTAAATGGTCCCAAAGTCACACGGTCTGAGGCCGTCAGAGAGGCTGAGAAAGCCACCTGTTTGACTGAGAGAGAGAGAGAGAGAGCTGTGTTACCAAGTCCTGACATCTGTTGCTCTCCACCTTCAGAATAGTTTTCAAAGTCTAAAGTCCAAATGTAAACTGCAGGTTTAGATTTGTGTCTGACCTTCTCCATCTCTCCTCAGGGCTTCCACTTGGTTTTCTGTCACATTTGACCAGCTCTGCTTCTTGAGCTGGAAAAAAAAACATTAGTACTCTTGCATAAAGAAACAAAAACCTGCATGGTCCCTGAGAAAACTTAAAACTGACAAAAGTAATAACAAAGAAAAAATTACCACAAATTATCTAATGAAAATCTGACTTTGCTTTTTAATTGTTGTTGAAAATAACTATTCTACAAAATAAACTCATCAACTGGCCTGGACAGAAATGATGTTACCCTGAACTATATATTTTATTGCACAACCTTTTGAGTCAGTCACTGTAATCAGGTGATTTCTGTAGCTCTCATTGAGACTTCTGCACCTGTCCACAGGTATGTTGGCCCACTCCTCATGAGCAAACTGCTCCAGCTGTCTCAGGTTTGAAGGCTGTCTTCTCCAGACTGCATGTTTCAGCTCCTTCCACAAATGTTCAACAGGATTTAGATCAGGGATCATAGAAGGCCACTTCAGAATAGTCCAGTGTTTTGTTCTGAGCCATTCTTGGGTGTTTTTAGCTGTGTGATTGGCTCATTATCCTGTTGGAGGACCCATGACCTGTGACTGAGACCAAGCTTTCTGACACTGGGCAGCACATTTCACTCCAGAATGTCTTGATAGTCTAATTCACTCCAGTGATTTTTGTGGTGCCTATTATGTACTATCTATTAAAATATTCATATAGCTGCTTAAATTAACAAATACTGATATTGTTTATTAATTGGTTTGATAATGCATGTTTGTAATATTTATTTTGGAAATAAAGAGCAATTCAATTCTTATTTTAGTCCTCTTAAATATTAAAAATAGTAACAATGAAATCAGCTATTTTCCAGTTTCTATATATTTTGACCTTCATATTTGATCTGTGTTTGGCTGTGAGTCAGAAGACTGTGACTTTCATTTGCTTTATGTTTTTATGATTATGAAATATAATGTTTAACAGACTTGTTGTAAATAATGCTTCTCTTGTCTGAAATGATGTATTTTGGAAATGTTCAACAGTAAGTTCAATAAACATTTAAAAAGTGAATAAAGAATCTTCTTCATGTTTTCATTCAAAGACAAACCCAAATTTAAATGAGGACATGAATTCAGTGATGATGATACAGAATATTTTAAAAATAGAATCAATACAAAAACTTAAACATGTTTATTTCTGTGCTGATAGTGGCACCAACCATCTGCTAAATCATTACAATCATTTTTTACACCCCTTTATCCCTTTCTGGGTCACCGGGAGCTGGAGTCTATCCCAGCTGTCATTGGGTGAGAGGCGGGGTCACCCTGAACCAGCCAATCACAGGGCCAGATAGGGAGACAGACAACCATTCACATTCACACTCATACCTCAGGGTAATTTAGAGTCACCAGTTCACCTACTGAGCATGTTTTTGGTCTGTGGGAGGAAGCTGGAGTGCCTGAAGAGAACCCACAAATGCACAGGAAGAACATGCAAACTTGACACAGAAAGGCCCCTGTCCAACACGGGAATCCAACCAGGAACCTTCTTGCTGTGAGGCACGTGCACTACCTGCTGCTCCACTGTGCTGTCCTAAGTTATTTCTTTCTTTTCAAACCAGTTTCCACTCAGGGACTTAAAGTGGAAGGAAACTCTGGCTACCCCCGAACCAGATCTTTAACCCTCAAACCTGAAGAGGTCAATTCTGTCCCCCTTATAGTCACATTTCTCTAATCATTTTTGAGTGGATTTGTTTTTCTATTGGACTGAGATCTGGTGACTGTAGACTGTCTGTTGCTTTATTAACATTATTTTGAAGATTTTGTATAATTATCTTTGATTTACAGTCAAAAAATAAATAATTATTACAACAATATCATTGACCAGTGCTTACAGTAGCATTTTTGGTGCTAACAAACAAACAAAAAGACTAATAAATGCAACTAAATAAACAGAAAATAAACACATAGACAACATCTAAAAAGAAAAACTCCTGCCCCTTTAAAGCTGTGTTCACACCAAACTCTAAAAAGATATACATACCTTGATTTGGAGCCACAAAAATTGCACATTTGGTGTGAGCACAACTTAAAGCTCCTTTCACTGGGGCCAGTCCAGCTGGTCAATTCAGCGCTGCTCTGAACCATGTTGTCAACAACTTTGCATTCATTCTACCATCCCTGCTCTGCACTCGGCTTTCTAAGCCACTAGACCTAAAACAATGGTGGACATCACAGCGGTAGGACGATCAGGGAGGCTAGGAGACAAGAAGTTGTAGAGCACTGCTCCTGCCATAAACATGCTGAGAAGGAAAACTGCTGATGCTGCAGGTTTTTGTCTTGTTCATAGAAGTGCTCCATCATACTGGGGAGACATGCTAGCCTTACTAAGGGGAAGTAAAAGTGAAAAAGCAGAATTTGGACTCCTGAAAGTTTGAATTGTCTTTTACATGAAGCAGCACAGAGCTGTGGCGTCTGAGAGTCTGTAAATAGAGGTGTACGTGTGGTCACCCAAACTCCTCCCTGTCCTGGAAAAACAGATTCAAAAACATCCTGCTGACAAATTCAACTCCCCTGTGATAACATCTGCTGTGGATAAAGAAATGGAAGATAAATACAAGTATCACATGGCATCTCACGGGTTTCATTCTTTGGAAGTCAAAGCTGTTGACACTTCATGACATGTGCTGATACTTCATCTCCTGGTCAAACATGAACCTGAACTCTGTTTCAACAGGACCGACCTGATAAATCAAATTTGTTTTAACACTCTGACAGAAAACCATATTCTAAGCATCCAGGAAATCAAACACTCACCATCTTGATCTGCTTTTCCTCCCTGTGAGTCAAAAATAAATGATTAAACTGGTAAAAATGTGATGTTGGACTAAAATATAAGCATGAAAAACCTGACATTCCCATTTCTGATTACTTAAACATGAGTGACCTGTTGTGCACTCCTTCAAGGTGCCACATTTGATTAACATCAAATATTTGACCAAAGGTGTGTCTGATGCTTTAGGATTTAGGAAAAATCCTCTTTAAGCTCACGTGTCAAACTGTATTTGTTCTCTCGGCCACATTATAATGACTGCACTCTGAAAACAATGTGAACAAAGACAGACCACAAACCTCCACAAAGGTTTTTAAACATTGTCAGGAGAGTTATTTTCAAAAGTTTAGAAGACTGCTCTGTCTAAAAGTGTTTTAAAATCTTTGAAAATTCAGGATCCACATTTAGATTCTGATCTCCACGTCACATACTGGTGTAACCTGTAGGAAGGAAAATAATTAAAGCTGCAAGCAGCATTGGACGGGTCCTCACTCTGTCGCAGGTCCCTCATGCCCCGTTGACCTCCACTTTGAGGTTTTCATCTCTTTTCATCCCTTTAAACTGCTCTAAGTTAGACTGATATGTGTTTCTGCTGCTCTGTCAGGAGCCTCTGTTATTATAATGGCTGTGAATGAGACATTCTATTGGTCCTCCTTCAGTGACATCATCAGCTTTAAAGATCACAGACAGGAGAGCTCCATCACTTTTGGCCTGTGGCCAAACTGCTCTGAGGGACCCTCACTCTGAGTGGTAACTTGTGAAGCAACGCCTCATAGATGCCACAATTTTGACTCAATCTCTCTAAAAATGAGTTATTTTAAAGGAACACTCCGACTATTTTGGACCCACACCCTTTCCCTATCATTGACAGAGTGAGACAAGCTCAAAAATACCTTTTTTTGTGTCTCTGCGTCCAGTGGCTGGCTCCCAGCTGTTAGCTCCGTACGTAGCTTAGCTCAATGGCTGGAAGTCAATAGGAGTCAGAGCCAGACTGACAAAAGTGGACAAAATACTCCTTGCAGTGGTCCAGTGGAGGGCGTATTAGCAGGTGAAGTAAATCTAAATGGTTAAAACATTTTAAAAGACGTGTTTTCTTTCTCAAATCCGTTAAAATAACGTTTTGATAAACACAAAACTGCGCATGCGCAGAGCTCCGCGGACCGGAAATAGGAGCCGGACTGAGTACTGCGCATGCGCAGGTCTGTGTGTGTATCAAAACGTTATTTTAATGGATTTAAAAAAGAAAACACGTCTTTTAAAATGTTTATAACCATCCTGATTTACTTTAGGTGCTAATAAGCCAGCTCGTTTTCTTTCTTAAATCCGTTAAAACAACGTTTTGATAGACACAGACCTGCGCATGCGCAGTGCTCCGCGGACCGGAAGTAGCCGCTGGACTGACGAAAGTGGACAAAATACTCCTTACAGTGGTCCAGAGGATGGTGTATTAGCACCTAAAGTTAATCAGAATGGTAATAAAACATTTTAATAGACGTGTTTTCTTTTTTAATCCGTTAAAATAACGTTTTGATACACACAGAGACCTGCGCATGCGCAGTGCTCCCTTGAGACGGAAGTAACCCGGCGGACTGGCCGAAAGTGGACAAAATACTCCTTACAATGGTCCAGAGGATGGCTTATTAGCACCTAAAGTATATCAGGATGGTTATAAACATTTTAAAAGACGTGTTTTCTTTTTTAAATCCATTAAAATAACGTTTTGATACACACACAGACCTGCGCATGCGCAGTACTCAGTCCGGCTCCTACTTCCGGTCCGCGGAGCTCTGCGCATGCGCAGTTCTGTGTTTATCAAAACGTTATTTTAGCAGTTTAGAAAAAAATTACTTCACCTGCTATCGCCCTCACTGGACCACTGCAAAGTATTTTGTCACTGTCTATTGACTTCCAGCCATTGAGCTAAGCTACGTACGGAGCTAACAGCTGGGAGCCAGCCACTGGACGCAGAGACACAAAAAAGGTATTTTTGAGCTTGTCTCACTCTGTCAATGATAGGGAAAGGGTGTGGGTCCAAAATAGTCGGAGTGTTCCTTTAACAGCACATGTTGTCAGGAATCCATCTATGTCTTTTATAATGCTGTAGGGCTTTTAGTTTTGTCTTAAGAGGCCTAACTACCACTGCTTGTCTGATCTGTGTTTCTTCTACAGCCATTCATTTGAATGGGAGAAGCTGGAAACACTGTATCAGGGGTATAGCAACTTCTATAGCTTGTCATTCGGAAACGGTTTGAGAAACAACAATTTCCTTCTGTACTTTTCATCATCAATGTCTCCCTTCTCATGTGTCTGCTTTTCAAGCTGATACGATTTACAGCCCCTGAGGAGATAATTTTTATATGATTTTATTTTGAGAGGCAAATTATCGACTTCCTGTTTGAGATCGGTCAGGGATGTTAGCATGTGATTTGTGAGTCTTACTGAGATGAACATTTTGTATTGCATTTAATAACTCTTAAGTACAATGTTAGATCCAGACCAAAACATGTACACATTCACTTTCCCTGCCTGAGTTTATCTATATGCTCTGTTTCACTATCAAATATAGCGCCCCCTGCTGGTAACAAGAAGTCTGATGTTTTACTCTATCATTAAAATCTCCATTTTTCAACATACTTTTTTTTCAATTATTCTCAGAAAGGTTCTTCACACCTTCATGAAGCATCAGTGTCCAGGTCGTGTCCTCAGGTTAAACGGTCTGGCATTGGCGAAGCCTCAAACTTCACTGATCGCCATGAACCTGGAAATCACTCTAACTCCTTCATTTAAGGTCCAATCTGCTTCAAAATTCACAAACATGATCAAGGTCCACCTCCTAACACATCTATAAGCTCAATTCTCTGCCACTGATATCGCACCAAGCTCTAGAAATTACATGAATTACATATGTATGTTATAAATAATCCATTCTTACCCAAATTCAACACACATGATCACAGTTCCACTCTGGACTTATTTTTTAAACATGTACTTGGGTTATAGGAATAACACCATCTAACAGACACAAGCTGTGTTTATGTCAAAAACACTATTAAACACGCTTTAAATCATCCTGATTGTGCAAAGGGAAACTCTCCTCTTCCTCCTCAGACTGATCTCAGGCTTTGGTATACAGGAGTCAGGTTACCTCACATACTAACTAACCCGCCCCCTTCTTCACCTATCACCAACCTGTCAGTCATGCTCCCACCTCCCTGCTGAGAGTGAGAAACTGTCTGATAGATTCTTGACATGTCATCCTCTTTATTCACTGAGGTCCACTGAGTTTACAAGTTCTGCTAATAATAAAATATTTCAAGAGACACTTGTGATCTTGGTCACAGCACATGGTCTGACATCCTCCTCATAGACTCTTTATGGTGCTGTTTAAAGTGGTGGAAGACATTTGTCATGCTCGTGATCAGACACTTTAAATCCTAATTATTGAGCCATCCATTTTCCTTTTACTGACCAACTCTTCTTGGCCCAGCTCTACTCTGTTTGAGTCATTGCCATCATTCATCTGTATGCTGTACAGGCCTAACCATATCTATCTGGGCATTAACTCTGTTTATATCACAAAAACCTGCATGCATGTGGTGGCAGCAACATGAAGCAGTTGCAAAATGTGGCGCCAGCAACATTTAGTGGGACCAACGTTTTGCAGCAGCAACATTTTGCAGAAACAATGTGCAGCAACACGGCCCAACGGGCTCATGGCACGCGAGGGCCCGTTCATCGCCACTTGTGTCTTTAATTTTTTAATTTAACCTTTTAAGTGATTTTGTCCTACATTAATTGCAAAGCCATAATTTGGCTAGAAAGAAGACAAGTATTCTTGGCAAGATTTTGATTTTTTTTCCACTGATGTCAGATTAAAAACGTTTGTCATAATGGAATCTTAACCTGATGGCAGCTGGAAAAGTGACGTTCATCTTTCAGTTTCTCCAGGTTTTCCCGTTATTGTTGATATTTCTCAGTTTTAGTCTTTATTCTTAACATGATCTAAAAAGATGGAGTACATTATTGAAGGAGAATGGGGAGGAGATACCAGGAGAGGATATATCACCAAAGGTTCTGCTATTTGGTGATGACCGACCAGAAATGCAGGTGGATCACAAGCATGATGAATGGATTAGTCTGCTGCTGTGTTTAAATGTAACTGTCATTTTAAAGTTGTTCTGATTCATGACACAGGAAGAGATTATATCTGTCTTACGAGATGGCCCACACAGTGAAGTGCATTTTGGCCTCCAATGCGCCCTGATAGCCCCTCCACTCTCCCAGCTGCTCTGACCGTCTCTGTTACTGCGTCTTTTCTAGCACACCATGGCGAGGATCAGTCAGACCGATCAGTCGCCCACAGTGCATTTAAAGGCAAGGAGAGGCGTTCATGTGATTGGTGAAGACAACACTCGGCTGTGTTAAACCCACTCAAACCTTTTATCCTCCCTCTATGGCACTTGCACGGAGGGGTGGATGCGCCTTGCTGCGCCTGCAGGAAACTTACAAAGTGTGCTGGACACACCCCGTCAGAGCAGTGCAGAGAGGGCACCACATCTGAGCCTGGTCTACGCAATTAGAGCACTGTGTGTGAAGGCTCTCTGGAGATCTCTCCATCCTCACGCTGGCCTCAGGGATGAACACGCCCAGTCTGGACTGACCCTCAGGTGGAGGAGACAATGAAACCATGACTTCAAGAGGCCAAAGGTCATTTCTGTTCTGACCCTTGTCCAGTATGGCCATGGCTGTACACCTGCTGTGCTCCCTGATGGTCTGTGTGAGGAGAAAAGGCTAGCAGGCTTAAGCTCTGCCCCCAACAACACACCTGAGAATTCACCTGTGAGGACAAAATGTCCGCTGATAGTTTGCAGAGGTCTAAAAGACTCTGGAGTCCTGGACCGAGGCACCTTGACACAACACTGCTGATCATGCAGTCACCAACTCAGACCACCTGAATTATAAGATGCAGACTATCAAAGTAATCAGTGCACACAAGCAAGGTACAGTGTTCACTAACTGACAATATCAAAAGTCATGTTCACTGCTGCACTGCTGGCTTCACACGGTCACATTTAATGGGACTGAGGACATGCAGGCCTACAGTCGGTCTCTGATGGAGGACTCTCTGGATCAGCATCTCCTGGTGTTGGAGAAGTGTGATGGTGCTGCCAGAGACTGTAAGACAGACCAGAGTCAGATAGTCTTAATTGATTTGTCCTGAATGGCTGGTTATGTCCCATGTGGAGATGGAAATTATATAACGAGGCTGGCTCCTTCAGAGGTATCAGTATCTGACCCCCAGGATCCCCTCCATCACAGGCCTGCCTTCATTTAGCTGTCAGCTGACGGTGACCCACTTACTATGCCAAGCAAATGGGTTGTTGATTTAGTTTTTGCTCAAACAGTCCAGACAATGTGTGAACAGGCACCTCCTGCATACAGTGTAGACTTTCTAAGTATTTTCAGGACACTTACCATTTACAGGATGTTGTTATGTTTAATCCTGACCTGCTGCCATGTGTGCTTTGACCCAGTCATGTTTAATCTGCACACATCCTTGTATTTTGTGTAATAAACAAAGATTATGTAATCTTTGTAGGTTCAGTGTAATTCACGTCATCAAACCGGATCTCCTGCAGGCTTATTAAACCCAGGAGCCACAGACCAACTGCACAGAAGACTGTGAGAATGGAGATGACAGTGTGTTTCCTGCTGCTGCTCCTCTGCTCTCCCTCCACGGCTCAGCTTCAGAGCCCCACTGACAACCACATTACTGATCCTGGAGAGAAAACTGAGGGGGAAACAGCTAATGCTTCAAACCAGGAACAGATATGTCTTCAAGACATCCATGCTGTTCTGAGAGAGCTGAGCGCCTCTGTGGCTGAACAGAGGGTGGAGATGAGACACTTACAGAGAGAGACTGAAGGTACAGTGGAGTCATGCTGCACCTGCTCACAGGAAAAGATCATGGTGCCAAGAAAAAACTATCGAAAGATTTTTCCATTTTGTTTTCCAGCACAAGAAGCCAAACTGAGAGAACTGGAGTCACAGAGCGCAGAGGTGGAGAGGCAGAAACAAAAGCTTGAAGGTATAATTTCTATGTCTGATTTATTAGTAGATAATGTTTAAGCTTTTCTGTTCATGTTATTTAAATGAAAACTTATTAAAAAGAACTTCCACTATCACATGGCATCATGTAACAGAGAGAGTGAAGGTACAGTGGAGTCATGCTGCAGCTGCTCACAGGAAAAGATCATCCACAGCTGAGTTTGTGTTTATCTAAATTAACAGAGGATCCTGTTTGTCTTTCTTATGGTGGAAGAATATGACAACGTAATGTTCAAGATTTTTTTTTTATTTCAGCACAAGAAGCCAAACTGGAGTCACAGAGAGCAGAAGTGGAGAGGCAGAAGGTGGAACTGGAGAAACTAAAACAAAACCTTGAAGGTATTTTATACGCAAAGTCAGGAATCTATTACTTTTGATGAAAGTGACACAATATTTCTCCATAAGCTAAAAAAACATGGTAGTTCATTTGTGTGATATTATTAACATGTTCAGTTTTAATTTGAAAATGCTAACAATGTAAGAAATAGTGTTTTTTTTACAAGTAAGGAACACATGTTATGATCATTTGGTCTGAATATGTTAACATTTTTACCATAATAGCTTGTTTTGACACGGAGGCAGTAAAGACCCAGTCGCGAGACAGAACTTGCAGTTCATCAACAGATGAGCAGAGAGTGAGGATCAAACCCGGCATCCCTTGAACACAGATCCGTGGTGTTGTCCAGTCGGTCAACCAAGAGCCACACACACCATCAGCAACTCAGAGTCTTTAAGTGACAGCAGGCTTTGACTGGATGCTGTTACGTCCCCGGCTCTTAAAAGGGGTAAAAGGTAAAAGGAGATAACATAAAAACCAGATGGAAAGGTTAACAGAGGTGTTTAATGAAAAATAATTAGGATTTCTTACAAAGAATGTTTTGTCATAAAACTAAATTAACAGGATACTAAACAAGATAGGTTCAAAAGACAAACTTGAACTACTAAACAACTTTACATAACTTAAACAATTTGGATCAATAAATTTCAATTTCTGAAGCCGAGCCAGACGAGGTCGAGCGACAGGCCACACCAGACACAGCCGCTCCTGAATGAAGGTCCAGTCAGCCTTTTAAAGGGGGTTGCCATTCACTGGCCAGCTTCTCATTGAAGACGCCATACGGTCTTGATTGTCAGGCGCTCCACCCTCCACCTTCACCTGGCAACCTAAGGGAAGAGGGAGGGACACATCCACACATGCACACTCACAGACACACGCACTCCCAATACTCAAACGGCAGCAGCCGTAACACTCACTTTGTCTTTAATGTCTGGAGATGAAACAGCTTGTCCAAGATCAGGCTGCCACCACTGATTCGGGGACCCAGCAGGTACTCAGCATCACAAACAGGCAGAAGGGTCAGATGGCCACACAGATCAGGATTCATGAACAGGTACTCAACTTCACGAACAGAAGGCAAGGTCAACAACCAGGGATCAGGCAGGCAGGTTGGTGCAGGACAGAAATGGGTCGGTACCTTGTAGTCAGGTCGAGGACCAGATGATACAGGCAGAGACAGGAACAGAACAGGTAGGCAACGGGTGATCAGACCAGTTAGAAGGTCTGGCATGAGAGCGAAGAAAGTCTGACGTGTGGAGCTGGGGTTTAAATAGGTGGTCTGATTGCAGCAGATGAGGTACAGCTGTGAGCAGGAGCCATGGTGACAGGAGTTGAGCTGAGTAGGCTGAGACTGAGGCCCCATCCACACGAAGACAAAATGCTGAGCAGTTTCAAAAACGATTGTCATGAAGACGAAGGCGTCTCAGAAAATGTGTGCATCTCCATGAATGCTCTCGATACGCATGAAGAGGCTGTAAAACACATGGCAGACCTCTAGGGGCTCTATAACAATATGATAGAAACAAGCAGAAACAGTTGAAAAAACAGTGGGCATGCGCACTTGCTGCAAAAGTTGTAAACAGAGATTGTGATAAAGTGATCATAAAGTGGCGTAATGTGTCCTCGATAATTGTTTGTTCAACTCGATGGTGACTGAGAAGAAGGAGATTTTGCTGCAACAGGGATAGTAGGGTCACTAGCTTCATCAGCACATATGCTACACCGTACAGCTCAATTGTTGTTGTTGCCGCGTGTGGCGCATGCATGTCAATGATGATATGAAACTATGACATAAGCGAATCTGAAAATTTGTGGAGAGCCAGTAATCACAGAGCTGTGTATACGGCATTTCAAAATCTTTCCACTCTGGAACCTGGTTTCAGAAATGATCGTTTACAGACCCCCAAAACGCCGTCTTCGTATGGATGATACACAGATTCGGCTAAAAACTTATGTCTTTAGACCTCGGTTTGTCTTCATGTGGATGGGGCCTCAGGCTGAGACGTGTTTAATGCCCAGAGCACATCTCTTCAGAGACAATGATGATGTTTTACTGTTTATTATTACATATATCACAGTAATGTGTTTTTTTCCAGCTCAAGCAGCAGAGCTGGTCACAATGAAATCCAGGACAAATGTTACAGAACACCAAGTGGAAGCCCTGAGGAGAGCTGGAGAAGGTCAGACACAAATCTAAACCTGCAGTTTACATTTGGACTTTAGACTCTGAAAACTATTCTGAAGGTGGAGAGCAACAGATGTCAGGACTTGGTAACACAGCTCTCTCTCTCTCTGTCTCTCTCTCTCTCTCTCTCTCAGTCAAACAGGTGGCTTTCTCAGCCTCTCTGTCGGACTCAGGTGAAGTGACTTTGGGACCGTATAATGCTCACACTCCTCTGGTGTTCAAGCGAGTTGTCTCAAACATTGGAAATGCCTACAGCCCAGACACAGGTACTTCTTACACTAACAGAAACAACCTTCAGACATTTGTTTTTGAGATGTTCAGTCCAGAGGAAAGAGCTTCTTTTACACTCACTGTCAATTAAAATGTCCTCCAGGTCTCTTTATTGCACCAGTGAGAGGAGCCTACCACTTTGAGGCCTACATCGGAGCAGGAGGACATGCTAACAATCCATCAGGTGCAGTTCTGGTGAAGAATGGAGAACATGTGTTTATTGCTTATGAGCATCAGACTAATGGGTTTGGTACCTCAGCTAATGGTGCCACTCTGCTTCTAGAGGTTGGAGATGTTGTGTTTTTGCGACAGTGGCGTAATTCAAGAATATATGACAATGCATATCACCACTCCACCTTCAGTGGTCATCTTCTTTTTACCATGTAAGATGGACACAGTCATCCATGTTTTCTAGCTACCATAAAAAGTCAACTCTTTCCAGTAATGTTTATTGAATATCATGTTGCTTTCTCTTTGTGGTTTTCTTGCATCATTCTCTTGATTTTCATGCCATGACACGGGAAAGTCTGTGTTTTCATATTACAATGTTGTTATCCCAAAATAAATTATATATGTTCCAAAAATAAATAAATGTTCCAAATCATTTGTGTCTGATGCCATAAAAAGAGTTCTTTGTCACCATAAAATAAAGATTTTTTTTTTAAATCACAAAATAAACTTCATTAAGTATTTTTAATGAAAAGAGGTGGAATGACTACTGAAATATTCTACTCAAGTAAATTTACCTCTGCTGGGATTGAAATAGAAGTACGTATGAGTTAAAGTACTGCTTTAAAAATTACTGGAGTAAAAGTTAAACAAGGTATCAAGGTATCTTGTGTAAAATGTACTCAAGAGTTACTCATACTCTTGAGTACATTTATAAATATAAATATATGTTTTTCTATTTGTTAGAGGTGGGACCAAGTCATTGTTTTTCAATTCTTAAGTTAGTCACAAGGCTTTGCTCTCCTGTTTTGAGTCAAGTTCAGTCTGAAAACAGGAAAGTTAAGTTGAGTCTTCAAGTAAAAGCAGGCAGATCAAGTCGAGTCCAGAGCCTTCAGTTTTGACATTTCAGGTCAGATCAAGTTATTTGTGATTTTTAGTCAGTTTCATTCCATTTATACATTAAAACTGTATTTTATACTGCTGAGTTTGGCTGAGGGTGGGTTGTTGTAAATAAGACCCCAGTTGTTTAAGGGGTTGCATTTACAGCCGTAGGGAGTAAATGACAAAAAGGTACCCTTAAATCAACAATCACATTTTACAACAGTCTGCAATCTTAAGAGCGCTGCCTGCAACAATAGTATCTTGCTGCAGCCTTGCAGGCAGCACTCTCAGGACAGCGAGTTTTTCACAACAGCACCACCCAGTGAATTGAAGCTGTCTTTGCAGGACTGCAGAAACAGGGTTAGGTTTAGGCGTGTGGATTTGGTTAAAGTTAGGTTCAGGCAAGCTCTTAAAACTAAGGTTAGGTTTAGGGTAAGGGATGGGGCAGGGGTTACAGTTTACTGTCCCATGTGAGACTGAGGGGTGTGAGAGTGTGGTCATGAGTGCTGCCTTCAGCTGGACACTTCTCCTCTCTTCCTCCATCTCCTCCATCCTCTCTACTATCTGTAACCTGATAAAAGAAAATGGGTTACAACAATCAAAGTTTCTGATGGCAAAGCAACTCCATAAGGTTGCATAAAATCACATTGGTATTCAAAGAAATTATTTCTGTATTTTTTTTACTGCTGCTGAGGTAAAATCACAGAAATAATATGTGAAAATAAGAAATAGGACAGTCAAAGGTGAATCCTTTAGCATTAAATGGAAGGTTTTGAAAATCTAAATCTTTGCTTTGTTCAGGCTCTGCAGTTGTTTAGGCTATAACTAACAACAATAATAAGATTGAGAAGAAGCAGGAGGAGGTAAAGAAGAAAAGTAGAAAGAAGGATGACAAAAAGAAGGATAAGAAGAAGAAAGAGGAGGATAAGGCAAAGGAGAAAGAAGAGGGGGAGAAGAAGAAGAAAATTTACAACTTAACTGAGAGATTTGCAATTTATGAGGAGGATCTTTAAGTGGATTGAGAGGCAGAGAAGGTGCCATAATACCATAACATGTGGACACGAGGAGCCATAAATTGCCTCTTCTTCCTGCTTGTTGGCATGACCCCTGTTTGGGCCGCTCTTTACACTCCCCCAGGACCAGACTCCCCTCTTGATTTAATGGACTTTCTTCAGGCATTGGACAGTCCAGCAATGCCTGATTGGCTGAGACTTTGTTAGGCACAGAGAAGTCTCATTAGCCACATCCTGAACTGTCTTATCTTCTGAGATAAACAGCTTACTCATCATGTCTTAATCCCCTCTGTCTCTGTGAATGGCGAATTGCCCATTGCAGCTGCAGGTTGTAAATTTCAACACTGCAATCTCGCAGGACATGAACATTCTCTTACATTCCAAAGCTTTCAGAACAATCTCAGATGGTAAATAAACCTTAAAGAAATGGTATCAAGGTTCAAATCAGAAACTGTGTGTTGATTTGAAGTCAGTGTGTGTTGTACATCCCTATGTTCTTTCAACGGCCTCTCTATCACCTTCCTGGGTGAAGTTAATAAGATCTCAGATTTAATCTAAATTCTGTGAAAGAACAATAGCTCCGCTTAGCAACTTCTCTTGGTAAAGAACAACTATAGGCATGATTAATATATGCTGCAATGAATATCAGGACTTAATGACAATGTAATCACTGTGTAACTACAATGTAACTACAATGTGTTCTAACAGTGCCTATTAGCGTAATATCCATTTATCCGCAGTTGTACACAACAATATGTTGGTAATTCACAACAAGTATGACAGTATCTGTGCTATTGTTACTGTGTTTTCATTAATGTGTTAGAATTGTTTGATATCATCCTCTTATCATTTGTTCATGTGTTGTCTAAGACCTTATACTTATGGTGGGTCGAGTGATATGAGTAATTCATTCATTAAATTTAAACTTAGTTAGTCCACATATCAGCATGGAGCTGATGAAAGTTGTCAGTTACGTCAGCATCCTCCCACCCAAAGATTCTTTAAAAACTCCTGCCAACTCTTCATTGCTCTCTTGTTTTCTCTTTGCCTCTCTTTCTCTTTCCCCTTTACTTTACTCTTACTTTTACGTCTTAACTCTTCATTCTTATACTACTTTGTTGCACCATTAGGCCTCTGCCTTATAAGCACATGTAACCTTTTCTTTTGTTTGCAGATCATGATTTCTAAGTTAATTTTTCTTCATTTTGATCCTTGACTTAAACATGTCCTTCATTTAAATTCATCCTCGAGAATCTAAATCCTCTACGCTCTTCAACAAAAGTTCTTGTCAGTCATTAATATTTTCACTTTGAGAGTTTTGAGAAACAACCACCTTCCAAGTCTTGGTTTGCCAAAAGATTCTCCAACCAGAACTCTTGTGAGGGCTCCACGACACTGCCAGATTCACTTCCCAATTGGAACCAACCCAAGGCAACTTGATCCAACAACCGTCTGACCTGATCCACCCTGAGCCAGGACCTGCCAGAGCCTCGGAGAATACCACAAGAGCTGTCCTCGACCAAGTAGGCAAACATCCAGTTACTCTGTGCTTAAAAGGAGGTTTGATGCGCTCTCAGACTTAAAAAGGTGTTCTGACATGAGATTGGTTTAATCCAAATTTTATTCAAAATTCCTCCTTGATGTTCATATAGGTGATAATTATTCTTATAGGCATATACTCACTCACAATCATTTTAAGGTTCCTGATTTAACCACTGTTTTCATTCAAACTGATTGTTTATTGTAGTTTCACTCATAATCTTCCCAATTCATTTTACCCATTGTAACATACTCATTTTAATACATTTGTGATTATTGATTTTAAATTCTCTGTCTGTTAGTGTTCTTCAGAACTCAGTGTCCCTGAAGTGAGAACTCTGTCTTGAGACTCTGAGATTGCTAAAACTTAATTTGATTAATCTGTCTTATTTCAAGAGGTAACTAGGTAAACAATTAATTAAATTATAGTTTGCCTTATTAAAAAGGCTGGTGCCCCAACGAGAATATAATACTGAATTATTAATTTACTGCAATTAATAAGTTTACAATTAATTTATTAATTATTGAGAACATGGTTTATTCAAGCATCTCACTCATGTTTTATTAAAACCATGTTGACAATAAGTTTAAATTCACCCAGCCTCCACTTTTGTCCTAAGCTTATCTTGTTCGAAAAAGTTTCTTCGAGATACTGGAAAAGAGGGTCTGTTGGATTGTCTAACCTCAGATCCAGGAGGAGCAATGTGGTTTTTGTCCTGGTTGTGGAAATGTGGACCATATGGGCTGAAATATGTGCCACCAGAAACTGAATCATTTCTATTGAATTTGAATTACATAATTTGAATTTGTATTTTTTTTATTTGAATCATTGCATTGTAAAACTGAATCTGAATAGCACAATTTGAAATTGAATTTATTAGTTTGGAACTGAAATCCAATAAACTAGAAAATGTATGTAAGATTATGAAAATTCAACTCAATATAATTTCACATTCAGTTCTCACTATTCAAATTCAGTCGTCAAAATTCAATTTCAGTTCACTGGGACACACATCCGGGTAGTTCAGGAAGAGCAATCGAGCACCGATACACAGCACAGCTATATACGGCTCCTCTCCGGCCAAACAGCACCTACGTTTTTGGACAAGTCACTTGATGCCACCTGCCATGAAATGGAGGAAGAAGCGCTTGGCTTGACCCACGCTTGAGGATGGATGAGGCAGGTGTTGTGCCAAAAACTGATTTCTGCCAAAAACTGATTTCCAGTCCGCGGGAGCGTGCACAGCCTTCCTAGTTGAAAAGTGCAGCTTCTGTGGCTCTGCGGCTTCATCGGGCTCAAACAACGAGTTTGTTTATGACCGTCTAACGATGTTTATTTGTGTTTGCGATCGATAGCCTCCTGTACGTCTACTTACCTTATATCGCTGTTCAATGGGCTTGTTGGTGTTTTTAATCTGGCGCGTATTTGCGCTAATAAAGATATGTGTCACTGACGGAGCTTCTTTTTTCTGCACCAAAATTATATTATCCCTCAACAGAGTAATTGACCCCACACAGTGCTTTGTACGGATTGAATATGAGAAAAAATGAAAAAAAAAAAAAAACACATCACAATGTAAAAATCAGCTTATTTTGCTTGCCAAAAACTGATTCATGCCTCTGGTATTGTGCATGCAATACATGCAAGTACTGGTTGGAGTCAAGTCTTATAAATATTGCTCTGCTGTGTTATATTTATATATTTTTGGGTAAAACATCTATCCATGTACAATATCAGAGGCATGAATCAGTTTTTGGCAAGAAAAATAAGCTGGATTTTACATAGTGTGTTTTATTGATTTTTTTAAGAGGTAAAAAGTACTTGTTTGGGTCAAGTCTTGTAAATATTACTCTGCTGTGTTATATTTAGTTATTTTGGGGTAAAATATCCATCTATGGTCAATACCAGCAGCATGAATCCGTTTTTGGCAAGCAAAATAAGCTGATTTTTACATTGTAATGTGTTTTTTGACCCATTTTTAAGAGGTAAAAAGTAATGGTTGGAGTCAAATCTTGTAAATATTACTCTGCTGTGTTATATTTAGTTATTTTGGGGCAAAATATCCATCTATATACAATACCAGAGGCATGAATCAGTTTTTGGCAAACAAAATAAGCTGATTTTTACATTGTAAGGTTTTTTTTTTTTCATTTTTTCTCATATTCAAACTGTAAAAAGCACTGTGTGGGGTCAATTACTCTGTTGAAGGATAATATAATTTTGGTGCAGAAAAAAGAAGCTCCGTCAGTGACACATATCTTTATTAGCGCAAATACGCGCCAGATTAAAAACACCAACAAGCCCATTGAACAGCGATATAAGGCAAGTAGACGTACAGGAGGCTATCAAACGCAAGCACAAATAAACATCGTTAGACGATCATAAACAAACTCGTTGTTTGAGCCCGCGAAGCCACAGAGAGCTGCTTTTCAACTATGAAGGCTGTGCGTGCTCCCGCGGACCGGAAATCAGTTTTTGGCAGAAATCAGTTTTTGGCACAACACCTGCCTCATCCATCCTCAAGCGCGGGTCAAGCCAAACGCTTCTTCCTCCGTTCTGCTTTCTTTCACAACTGCAAACAGTTTTTAGTGCACTTTTCACTATCTGCTACAGTTTCTGAGATATGACTGTTGAAGCATGGTCACGTGACCTGCACACCTGAGCTCCAGTATCTATAATTTTCTGCAAACATTTTTGTTGCACATTTCACACATTTTCAGCCCTGATTTACTGCTTACAACTATTCATGTCACATTTTCAACTTTCTTTGCATTACTTTTAGCAATTTCATTTCACAGTTTCAGCAGTCACACTCAGCATTTCAACGCATTTCCTGCATGGAAATGCAAACTCTCTAGTTGAAAATGTTGTGTTATTTAAAACACTAATCAAATCAAATCAACCTTTACTTAAAAGGCACTTTACATATTTAAAGCAACACAAAGTGCCTCACAGAGGCTAAAAACAACATAAAAGAGAGAGACATGGCTGAGCACGAGGACTGGGGTGAGGAATGAGCTACTTTTGGGGGCCGTCAACAGTGAGTGGGGCGCAGGGCCCACGGGGAGGTCAGCTGGAGACTTCCCCATCCCGCGAAGACACGAGGCCCCACACAACAGTCCAGGGGCCTCTGGCCATCTTGGAGCTTCAAGCAGCCCCACAAGTGGACCAGGAACAGCTCCCAGTGTGGAGAGCCTCCATGAGAAACACTGGAGCTAAAACCATCATACTAAAACAATAATAAAAATATAGGAAATGGGGGACATAAAAAGAGATAAAATAACATAAAAATGGATAACTGAAATAACAAACAGGTAAGAATTAAATATGATAAGTTTGACTGAAAGAAATAAAACACTAGTAAATGAAATAAATAGTAATAGAATAAGAATAACAAGTAAAAAGAGGGCGAGATTATATAAATAAATAAAATAAAAATATAGATGAAAATAACAGATAAAAATATGGGATTAGTTAAAAGCTAAATTAAAAAGGTGGGTCTTGAGCCGACTTTTAAAAATATGAACATTCTCTGCAGCCCTGAGGTCCTCTGGCAGGCTGTTCCACAGACGGGGGCCATAGTGTTGGAAAGATGCCTCACCGTAAGTCCGTGTTCGAGCTTCGGGAATTATCAAGAGGCCAGTGCCAGAGGATCTCAGGGACCGTGAGGGTTCATATGGTAAAAGCAATTCTGAAAGATAAGAAGGTCCAAGACCCCTAAGACATTTAAAAACCATTAAAAGGACCTTAAACTCAATCCTAAAACACACAGGGAGCCAATGCAGTGATTTTAAAACCGGTGTAATATGTAATATGTGCCCGCCTTCTGGTCTTCGTCAGCACACGTGCTGCTGAGTTGTGTAATAACTGTAAACTTGAGATGTTTCTTTTTGGAAGACCAGAAAGCAGGGCATTACAATAATCAATATGACTAGAGATAAAAGCATGCATTAGCGTCTCTGTGTTAGCCCGGGAGAGAAACAGGCGGACTCTGGCGATGTTCTTTAAATGATAAAACCCTGTTTTTGTGACATTTTTAATATGTGGAATAAAGTTGAGCTCAGAGTCAAAAATGACGCCCAGATTCTTAACCTGATTGGATGGAGTTAAAGACAGGGTTTGGAGTTTTGATAAAAGTTTCTTTCCCTGAGCCTTAGGATCAATAATTAAAACCTCAGTCTTGTCCTGGTTGAGCTGTAGGAAGTTTTCTGCCATCCAGGATTTAATGTCTAAAATACAATTAAAAAGGGCATCAATGGGCCCTGTGTCATCAGGAGACATGGATATGTACAGCTGTGTATCATCAGCATAACTGTGGAACATGATACCATGCCTCCTGATGACGTCTCCCAGTGGGAGCATGTACACGTTAAAAAGTACGGGGCCTAAAATTGAGCCTTGGGGAACACCACATTTCACTTCATGGGTCCTTGAGGAGCATGTGTCCAAGCTTACCAGAAATTTTCTATCTGTGAGATAGGAACTGAACCACTGAAGGGCAGTACCAGAGAGGCCTACAAGGTGTCTTAGTCTATTTAAAAGAATCGTGTGGTCCACTGTATCAAAGGCAGCGCTTAGATCCAGTAGCATAAGGACTGTGAGCTTGTGCAAGTCCAGGTTGCACCTAAAATCATTAACAATTTTTAGTACTGCAGTCTCTGTACTGTGGTTCATCCTAAATCCAGATTGAAATTTCTCAAGAATGGAATGTTTATTTAAAAAATCATTTAACTGAATAAAAACAAGTTTTTCTAAAATCTTGCTTAAAAACGGTAAGTTGGACACTGGCCTGTAGTTATTAAAAACATCAGGATCCAAATTGTTCTTCTTCAGAAGGGGTCTCACCACTGCTGTTTTCAGGGCAGCAGGGAAACAGCCCGTCTGAAGAGAAAAACTCACCATATTTAAAAGCTCAACTTCAAGGAAACCATAAAGTGATTTAAAAAGTGATGTTGGAATAGGATCTAAAAGGCAGGTTGTTGGTTTTACTTGGGAGAAAACTCTACCAAGCAATTCAGCATCAACCAGGGCAAAACTGTCCAGTGTTTCCTCAGGTAAAAACAAGCTTTCTAAGGTATTAAAAACAGTATTTTGATTAAATAAAATAGAAGCTCTTCTAAAATCTATTTTACCCCTGAAGTGATCTGCAAAGCCTTCACAAAGAGAGTCTGACGGAGTGATTTGGTTTCTGTTAAAAACGGGGTTGATTAAAAGATCAATGGTGTTAAAAAGGATTTTTGGGTTGTTTTTGTGTTCACTGATTATTTTTGTGAAATGTGTAGATCTTGCATGCCTGAGAGCATTGTTGTATATTTTTAGTTGCTCACAGTATATTTGGTGATTAATAGTTATCTTATTTTTCCTCCATCTCCGTTCACCCTGCAATTTCTTTTTAATTTTTTAATTTCCTCATTTCTCCACGGAGGTGTGCGGTTAGGCAGTACCTTTTTTGTTGTCAGTGGAGCTACGAGATCAAGTGTTGATTGCAGTTTGTTAATAAAATGTTCAACGATAAAATCACAGGGTGTAGATGTAGGAGCTGGAGGATGCTTACTTAAAGTTTCAATAAAATTTGCAGACACTTCTGAGGTAAAATAGTGCTTCCTGACAGTTCGCACCGAGGTCTCCCGTTGAATAAAACTGGTGATATTAAAAAATACACAGTAATGGTCTGACACAGCCAAGTCAACAACAGAGGACACACTGGCGGACAGTCCATAACTAAGGACTAAATCTAATATGTGTCCTTTCTGGTGACTTGGCTGTGCGACATGTTGCTTAAAATCTAAGTAACTAAGTAAATTTAAAAACTCTTTTGCCATAAAGTCAGAAGGATTGTCTATGTGTATGTTAAAATCATCAGATATAATAATAAAATTGTAAGTGGCATGGATTATGGATAAAAACTCAGAAAATTCAGTGATAAAAGCTGCATCATGCTTTGGTGGTCTGTAAACAGTGATGCAGAGGATTGAAGGACTGTTAAAAACAATAGCATGGTGCTCAAAGGTGGTGTACTGATCAAATTTTATTTCTTTGGTTCTTAATGAGTTTTTAACTATAGATGCAGTACCACCACCTTTTCTGCCACTTCTCACGGAGAATGTAAAGTTAAAATTTGGTGGGGAGGCCTCAGTGAGAATAACTGGTGCATCTGTACCCAGCCACGTTTCAGTTCAGAACAAACAGTCTAACTTGTTATCTAAAATCAAATCGTGGATAATAAAAGATTTGCTTAAAAGAGAACGGACATTTAAAAGTACCATGTTGGTGGTGACAGGTGAATTACAGACTGTACTGGTGGGTGGTAGATGTTTTGGGAGAGGCCTGAGGTTATTGAAGTTCACTGAGTGAACATGATGGAGTCTGGTTATGTGACGGTGAGTGATAGTAACAGGAATTGATGAGTGGTTGGTGAAAACAGGGGGCCCAAGACCAGTATTGTGAGTTTCAGGGGTGGAACTAAAAACATAGGAAGTGGGACCAGGGGGACATCATTCAGGGGTGGACAGATCAGTCTGTGTATGTTTGGGGTGATGTGATGACAGTGGGGGGAGTGAGTGTTGCACACCAAAAGCCAGGTTGGCGGACAACACGCGGGCCCCAGCTCTGTTTAGATGGAGGCCATCTGTGCTAAAAAGGTGTCTCCTCTCCCAAAAGGGATCAAAATTGTCAACAAAGCCCGTTCTGTGAGTGCAGCAGGCAGAGGAGAGCCAGGTGTTCAGGCTGAGTAGCCTGCTGAAGCGGCCAATGCCCGTGCCACAGGTGGGGATGGGGCCGGAGATAACAACACTCAGCTGGTGCTGCTGGAGTTTATTTAAAAGCTGTGTGAAGTCACGCTTCAAAAGCTCGGACTGTTGTCTGGAAGTGTCGTTGGGGCCCACGTGAATAACGACCCTGTTTACCTGTGGGTGAGAGGTGAGGACGTCGGGGATTTTCTCCGTTATGTCAGAGACTGTGGCGCCAGGGAAACAGAGGGTGAACGCCCCCATCAGACGGACGTTCCTGATGAGGGAAGGAGTGTCGTGGCCAGTTGTCTGGGGTTAGCAGCCGGCTCGGCGACCCTGACATCCCCGTCAGGTGCCCGGAGGTGAGGACTCCTCGTGTGCCAACGCACCGCGTCCCTGAGGAGCCGCTTTCGCTGAGACGAGGGGCGGGAGGATGGAGGCGAGCGGCCCAGCGCTGCACAGCCCGGCGCTGCACAGCCCGGTGCTGGACATCAATCTCCTGAGGCACTGGCAGGCCTGAGTGGGGGGAAGGCTGTGGTGTCTGTCAGAGGGGGCACCGCGTCCGTCAGCTGGGAAGACATCGGGATCAGCAGGGCCCAGGACCGCCGGCTCCGAGCTCATAGATAGAGCCGAGAATTTGTTGGTGAGGGAGATGCCGACGGAAGGGGAGACTCCGCACGGAGCCCTGCCAGGAGCCCCGCCAGGAGCCCGCTTCCGATTGCGGACGACCACATCGGACCAAGGAGTCCCACCGCTCAGAGTAGAGCAGGAGGGCCGCTGACAGGTGGAGGAGGAAGGCTCCCAGATAACTGTGTACCTCAGAGCCGCCGTAGCGCTATGCTGTTGTAGCTCACCGGTCTGTGTGGTTTCCAACCAACTGGACAACGCCGGGAGCCGAGATTTGAGGGTTGCCAGCAGCGAGTCCTTCCTCTGCAGTTCATCCGACAGTCTTCCAATATCCTCTAGAAGATTGGCGATCTTTTTCTGGGCCCTTTTGAGCTGGTTTCCTACCTCTGCAGGTAAGGAAGTGTCCGTAGCATTAGCCGCCATAGTTGCCATGCTCAGTAAACAGGTAAAATCCCAAAGTCTGATGACTAAAACCTTTTATCCAGTAAAAACACAAGTTAAAAGAAATCCTATAGTGAAGGCTCAATGCATTAAAAGCATTTAAAACCTTTAAAAAACTGGATAAAAGTTGCAGCTTAGCTGTGTAGCTCTGCTGTGTGTCTGCTGGGTTCACGCATGCGTCCTCCCTGATCGATACTACACATCACTCCGGCTCCACCAGCTCAAAACTCACAGCTTGTCTTGGACCTGCCCACAACCTTTAAACTTCCTACACACCAAAAGCAACTTGCGCTTCCTCTACCTCTCACTCTTTATGTAAAGTCTATGTGCAGCCGCGATGCGGTGAGGCTAACTCTCCAGCGCTGAAACAGTCACTTTTGACATGAACACATAGCTTGTCACACTACTGTTCAAAGTTGAAAAAGTTGATATTCAGGTGTGTATCGTCAGTGTTCCTTGACAGCCAATTAGCTGTACTGACATCATTATGGTCGTTCAAAACATGGAGGAGATGCTTATCACCATAATGTCTGAGTTTCCCATCCTTTGTAACCCATAAAAATGTCAAATATCAGGACAGTGTTGCAAAGGAGGAAGCCTGGACACAGGTAGCAGCAGAGGTCTGGCTGTGTAAGGATGATTTTGAATCATGAAGGTCTCTCTGTGTCTGCAACTATGTAAACAGCAACTGTTGTGTTGAAAGGAATGTTTATGTAAGCAAGGCGACTGTAAGTCTGGCAGCTCGACAGAAAAAGAAAGCCTGAATAGAGAGGTCTCACAGCTGACCAACTATGGAATGGAAGTTCATACAGACATGACGTTGATATCTTCATGTTTTGTTACCATATATGTGACATGCATGTCCATATAAGTGGTGGTTACCTATTGCTCTTTGTCAGACTACCTCTGAACAGGCCGAATAAACAATCAGATAAACTTCCAGTCTTGTAGCGTATCCTTTTGCCTTAGAACATCTGATAACAGACTGTCTGGTAAGTTTTGTGAATGTGTCTCGCTTTTTACAATTTTATATGATTGTAAGAAGTCCCATTCAACCTGGCAAGCTGCTCCGCTTGCACGTCTAGCTGTTCCTGTTTACGTGTGCATGTGTGTGTGCGTGTGCCCGTGTACGTCCACGTCTATTCTGCAGTGGACCTTTGCCCGAGGAGTTCGAAGGGACTCCAGGACATTTTCCTGTGGGAGAAGAGGAAGGAGGAGGGAAGAAGCAGGTCAGCGGGAGGGCCAGTGAAGAAGTGGAGGTTCTCTGTGGTCCTGTCATTCCTCGACACGTTTATAACCCCGAGGAAGACCTTGTTCGAGAGGTCGAGGATGACCATGTAGCATCAGGAATAAAAGACACCCCATCATTTTCTTTCTAATCTTTCCTCTCCCCTCTCTCCAACCCTGATAAGGTCACTATAACACGTGGATATGGGGAGCCATAAATTGCCTCTTTTTCCTGCTATTTGGCGTGACCCCTGTTTGGGCCGCTCTTTACACTCCCCCAGGACCAGACTCCCCTCTTGATTTAATGGACTTTCTTTATGCATTGGACAGTCCAGCAATGAAAAGCTGATGAAAGATGTCTGTTACGTCAGCATCCTCCCACCCAAAGATGCTTCAAAAACTCCTGCCAACTTTCATCGCTGTCTTGTCTTCGCTTTGCCTCTCTTAATCTTGCCCTGTTACTTTACTGTTACTTTTACACCTTAACTCTTCATTCTTATACTACTTCGTTGCGCCATTAGACCTCTGCCTTATAAGCACATGAAACCTTTTCTTTTTTTTGCAGATCATGATTTCTAAGTTAATTTTTCCTTCATTTTGATCCTCGACTTAAACATGTCCTTCATCTAATTTCATCCTTGAGAATCTAAATGCTCTCTGCTCTTCAACAAAAGTTCTTGTAAGTCATTAATATTTTTGTTAGACACTTTGAGAGTTTTAAGATGCAACCACCTTCAAAGCCTGGGTTTGACAAAAGATTCTCCAATGAGGGATCCATGGTTCTCTGTCTGTCAGTGTTCTTCAGAACTCAGTGTCCCTGAAGTGAGAACTCTGTCTTGAGATTCTGAGACTGATAAAACTTAATTTGATTAATCTGCCTTGTTTCAAGAGGTAACTAGGTAATCAGTTAATTACATTATAGTTTGCCTCATTAAAAAGGCTGGTGCCCCAATGAGAATAAAATAGTAGATTATTCATTAACTGCAATTAATACGTTTAAAATTAAACCTTCCAGATTTAACGCTGCCAAATTTCAAGTTGCTACATACTTATTCCTGTATTGATGTCCCAGAGCAGTTGTTCCAATCTTTGTTGTCTGTGTCACACAGCAGAACAAGTCAAAATCTCAAGGCAAACCAAATTTATATCCCTGCCATAAAATGTTGTTTCATTTATTTATTGTTTTTATTATTAATTTGTATCTACTAATGGCTGACAAAAGGAAACATCAGAAACACTCTGCAAAAATAGAGAACATTTTATTCAATCTTTTCATCCATGTTTTATTTAAACCATGTTGACAATAAGTTTAAATTCACCCAACCTCCATTTTTGTCCTGAGCTTGTGTTGTTCGATAAGATTTATTCGAGGTGCTGGAGAGGAGGGTCCGATGGATTATCAAACCTCAGAGCGAGTAGGAGCAATGTGGTTTTCGTCCTGATTGTGGAACTGTGGACCAGCTCTATGCCCTCCATAAGGTGTTTGAGGGTGCATGGGAGTTTGCCCAATCAGTCTACATGTGATTTTGATGTTTGGTAAGTATGGGGTAGTGGACCCCTGGTGCCAGAGCCTGGTCCACATTACCAGCAGTACATCTGAGTTGTTTCCGGTGAGGGTTGGACTCACCAGGGCTGCCCTTTGTCACCCATTCTGTTTATTACTTTTATGGACAGAATTTCTAGGTGCACCCAGGGCGTTACTGAATAAAGGTCATTCATCAGATGCTGTGTAGTTAAGTAACAATGCTAATGAGAAATTATAGTTGACCTGACCCAAACAGTATCTTATCTGTTTTGTCTCCCTTGTTCTGACCTTGAGGCCGGTGTCTCTACATTCTCCTGGAATGTCATGCAGACAGAAGCTTGGACCCCCAAAACATTCAAATATTCCTGTGGATCAGAACTGTCTCCAAGTCCACCTGCATGTCATCAGTTATTAGGTGGTAGAGACAACGAGTGGGACTGAAGCTGAGTCAAGGACATGAGCTTACACAGACAATTCCACTTTGGACATTCAGACTTTCTCCTCAAACAAAATGCTTTCTTTGTTCCCAAATGCTTGTCTCCATGTTTGTTGCAATATGCTGCTTATGTGCTGAGGTGTTTTTTTTTCCCAATCCCACACTGTAGTGTACTGACAGTTGCCTATTTTGGATTTTGTTCCCCTCTACTCCCCTCCCGTCTCTTTTTCTGCAACCACAGGGTGAGTGGACGCTGGCACGACTGGTTGCATTGCCCTCCTGTAATTTTATTTTAAATTTTGCAAAGCATCCTTAGGCGCTCTAAAATAGAATGTATTATAATTTTTATATTATTATCAATATACAATTGTGAAAATATCTGAGGCACAAACTTTTTCTCAAGGTACACCATTAAACACCATGTGAGAACCACTGTTTCCAATGTCCAACAAAGACGCAATTAATGTATTTATATTTTTAAGTCCTATAGGGGACAGAGTCTGAGGGTTGACTTGAATTTATGAGGAACAAAGAAATTCTGACTTCATATTTAGAATCATCGGCTAAGACTTTGATAACAATCTCGAGCCCTGTCAAAAATGTGTATTAAATGTGGTCGTTACTCCTTTTTCAAATAAATTGTGTAAATAAAACTTTAATGTGTGATTTAAAAAAAAAGTCTTTATTTGGTGGTGACATTTTTTTTACATCAGACACTTAATATAATTTGAACATAATTAAATTTAGATTTGGACAAAACAATTGGCAGATTTTCCTGTGACATGTTATGTAAATAAAGAGAATGATACAGGAAGGAATTAAAGAGAAAACAGCATGATTTTTGATTGACATTACAAGCAAGAGCTAACTTTTTAAGGTAGACATGGATGACTGTGTCCATCTTACATGGTAAAAAGAAGGTGACCACTGAAGGTGGATTGGTGATTTCCATTGTCATATATTCTTGCATTAACCCACAGACGCAAAAACACAACATCTCCAACCTCTAGAAGCAGAGTGACACCATTAGATGAAGTAGAAAATGCATTAGTCTGATGCTCCGATGCAGCAAACACCCTTTCTCCATTCTTCATCAGAACTTCACCTGCAGGATAGGTAGCATGTCCATGTGCTCCGATGTAGAACTCAAAGTGGTAGGCTCCTCTCACTGGTGCAGTAAAGAGACCTGGAGGACATTTTAATTGACAGTGAGTGTAAAAGAAGTTCTTTCCTCCAGACTGAACATCTCAAAAACAAACTAGAGAATTTGCATTTCCATGCAGGAAATGCGTTGAAATGCTGAGTGCGACTGCTGAAAATGTGAAAAGGAATTGCTAAAAGTAATGCAAAGAAAGTTGAAAATGTGACATGAATAGTTGTAAGCAGTAAATCACGGCTGAAAATGTTTGAAATGTGCATAAAAAATGTTGTGCAAAAGTTGATGCTGCTTAAACAGTCATATCTCAGAAAGTGTAGTAGATAGTGAAAAGTGCAGTAAAAATGTTTACAGTTGTGAAAGAAAGCAGAAAATGAATGAATGCTTTATAACATGGTTAAATGTGGTATTTGTAGCTGTGCCTAATAAGAGGCAAGTCAGTGTAATAAATGTGAAATGAGTGTAAATTAAAGCATGACTATGCTATCGTAGTGGAGAGTCCGTATTAGATGGAGAAGAAAAGTATATTCCCTTTCACCCAGATTCGAACCCGGATCCCTGAAGTTAAAGATTAGTGTGCTACCCACTCACCTACAGAGCCTTCCATGCTAGTTCACCAAAAGCGTAGTATCTAATGATATATAACGTTTGGTACTTCCAGGTAAACAAATGCTCACTGAGACAAAGTGATGTCAGATTAGACTTTGAAGTGGATTTCACGTGTAGGAGGAGAAGTTATTCTACGTTTTGATGCATAAATCATGTCTGTGGAGGACGTTTTGACGAAGTTATGACAAGATAATTCTGCTGAAGTTTTTGTCTGTCTCTCACTCTGACGGGTCACGTGACACCGTTTGATTTGAGAGAAATCCGCAAAAGTTGGTGTTGCTTAAAAATTCATATTTAAAAAACTGTTAAAGCCAGCAAAAAGCTGAAGATATGTAAAAATAGCTGAGAAGTCTTTGCAGCTTTTAAATCATGAATGAAGTCTGTAGGTGGGAGTATGCCCTGTCTGTGGAGCTTCAAAGTTGCTGAAGTTTTCAGCACAGTTGCGGAGATGTCCCATTGATTTCAATGTGAAAATACATGCCGAAATTATTTTTTACTGTAAAAAGTATAACTGTTAAACCTGTGAATAATACAAGCACACTTCTCCTGAACATGCTGCATATGTCATTTTTTTTCTGTGAAAATCTGTGCAAATTTGAAGCCTGTGAAAGGTGCCAAAATTCTGAATAAGAAAAAGAACAAAATGGAGTTTAGGGAGAACAATGCTGACTCAGCATTTCAACATAATGACTGAAGGTTGTTTCTGTTAGTGTAAGAAGTACCTGTGTCTGGACTGTAGGCATTTCCGATGTTTGAGACAACGTATTTGAACACCAGATTAGTTTCAGTGTTATACGGTCCCAATGTCACAGGGTCTGGAGTCGCCGTCAGAGAGGCTGAGAAAGCCACCTGTTTGACTGAGAGAGAGAGAGAGAGGGAGAGAGAAAGAGAGAGAGAGAGAGAGAGAGAGAGAGAGAGAGAGAGAGCTGTGTTACCAAGTCCTGACATCTGTTGCTCTCCACCTTCAGAATAGTTTTCAGAGTCTAAAGTCCAAATGTAAACTGCAGGTTTAGATTTGTGTCTGACCTTCTCCATCTCTCCTCAGGGCTTCCACTTGGTGTTCTGTAACATTTGTCCTGGATTTCACTGTGACCAGCTCTGCTGCTTGGGCTCGAAAAAAACATTAGTGTGATATATTAAATAATAAAAAGTAAGGAAAAGGAAGAGGAGTGCTCTGGGCATGAAACAAACTGTTACAGTAAAACTGATAACATATTCAGAGTGATCATAACATGTGTTCTTTACTTTTGAAATATAAACTTTATCTTACATTCTTACAACTACCATGTTTTTCAGCTTATGGAGGTATGTTGTGTCACCTTAATTAAAAGTTAAAAATACCTGCTGTTGTGTATGAAATACCTTCAAGGTTTTGTTTCAGCTCCTCCACCTCCACCTTCTGCCTCTCCACCTCTGCTCTCTGTGACTCCACCTCTGCTCTCTGTGACTCCAGTTTGGCTTCTTGTGCTGAAAAAAAAAGTTTTACCTCAAATGTATGGGGAGAGATTTGTCTCAAAACTATGCAAAACAAATACAGTCCTGCTCAGTATGATTGGCACCCCTTCATTAGTTGCATTACTTTAACAATATCTTCAGAAATAAATAAAATGTACCAAATTTATGTCATCAGAATCTTTTAATTGAAGGTCCAAAGTAATTTAACAAAAAAATAAACATTTTTACAAGTTACATATTGTATTTTCAAAGAGGAAACTGTAAAAAAAGCATGTGCAGCAGTAACGGCACCCCTCTTCAGTATTTTGTTGCACACCCTTTGGCACTGATGACAGCCTCCAAGTGTTTCTTGCAGCCATCTCTGAGCTTCTTGCTCTTCTCAGCTGGTATTTTCTCCCACTCTTTCTACACAAGTTGTTCAAGCTCTTGAACGTTTGCAGATTAATTTTCCCCCATTGCAGATTTCAGCCATACCAAAGATTTTCAATCGGATTGAGATCAGGACTCATTGCTGGACATTTTGAAACAGGCCATTTTTTCCTTTTCAACCATTCCTGTGTGCTTTTGGATGTGTGCTTTGGGTCTTTGTCTTGCTGGAGGGCCCACAATCTTCGACTCAAACCAAGTGTTCTTACACTGGGTAGAACGTTTGGCTCTAAAATTTCTTGATAATTCTCTGATTTCATGATTCCTGTGATACGGTCAAAACCTCCAGTACCTGATGCAGCAAAGCAGCCTCAAACCATTATGGAACCTCCGCCATGCTTAATTGTTGATAGGGTGTTCTTTTCCTTATAGGCTTCATTGCGCCGCCTGTAAAGAAACTGTTGGTGTGCATTGCCAAACAGCTCTATTTTCATTTCATCTGTCCACAGAACATTGTCCCAGAAAGATTGTGGTTTGTCCTGGTACTCTTTGGCAAATGTTAGTTTTTCCTTTATGTGTTTCTTCTTCAGCAGTGGTGTCTTCCTTGGCCTTCGCCCATAAAGCCCTGTTTGGTTTAATGTGCATTGTATGGTACTCATTGAGACCATGACCGCAGACTGTTCCAGGTTGGTCTTCAGGTCTTTGGAAGTTACACGTGGTGTTTTTTCCACCATTCGCACCAACCTTCGAAGACTTCTGTTACCAATTTTTCTCTTCCCTCCACGTCCAGGGAGGTTCTTGACAGTTCCATGCTTGGCAAACTTCTTAATAACATTACACACTGTTGATACAGTAATGCCAAGGTCTTTGGAGATGGCCTTGTATCCTTTGAAGGTCTTGTGTTTGCTGATAATAGCACCTCTGATGTCCTCAGACAGCTCCTTTGTTTTCACCATTGTGACAAAGAAACAGGGGACAACAGGGTTTTTTTTTTAATAGAAGCCATCATTCATAGGCTAATTGATGTCACATGAGCACAGACAATTAGTCTAAATACTGTTTATCAATTGCTCTTTTGTGTCAAACACAAGTTCTCCATAGAAACAAATGTTTGACTTGATTCATTTTTTTTCCAGAAGATATTCAGCATTGTGTACTTAAACTTCATGGTTGTCAATAATGATGAGTAGGACTGTATATCCATGATTTTGATATTTTTAAAGTTTATGAGAGCATTACCTCTGACTTTTCATTTCTAAATCTTCAAGAATCATTTAAAGTACGTTAAATTAAGGTGTAGGTGCATTATTTTTTTAATACTTTATTTATAGTTTGAAATTGAACAAACGGAAACATTTAAACCCTAAATCCAAACGTAATACCCACCTGCCCTAAACCTCAAAATAAAAACGACAAAATTAAAAAAGGATAAACAACACACAGATAAAAACATAATAGTTTTTAAAGTTAATGCATAAAAATAATTGCTAGCAAAAAATATATTTTAAAATTAACAAGAAAATACCTTCAAAAACAAACAAAACGGACATAAATAAATAATAGAAATAAAGAAATAAAATAATAATTCCTCCTTTACATAAACATTAAAATGACACTTGAACAATTATATTATCTAAAACAAAATGAGAGCATCATGATTGACTCAGGCTTTTAATGTGTTCAATGAAAGGTGACTAAATGGTGTTGTTTTTCTCAGGACAGTTGACTCGACTATATCTCAGTTTTTCTAGTTGTATTAAGGAAAGCATTTCTTTAATCTAGCTGTTGAATGAAGGAGCTTTATCAGACTTCCACTGCAGAAGAATGAGTCTTTGTGATATTAATGAGGCAAAAGCTCCAGCCTTTCTTGTACCTTTGGATAGATATCTCTGGGGGAGGGACACCAAATATGGAAATATGAGGGGAAGGTGGTATTGTTACATTACACATACACTACTCACAATAAGTTAGGGATACTGTTATTTACATGAGTGCTATGCATATGGTCTGAATTTTGATGAAATAATAGTTTCCTTTAATATTACTGTTTATGAATGAGAAGAAAAAACATTTTCTTTAGTTTAATATTTTTACCCCAACAGTTTAGACAATAACAAAGTTAGCCCCAAATAACCAAAACTGATAAACTCAGTATCGGATGTTTTCACCATTTGCTGCAATGACAGCTTGACAGCAACGTCTCATGTTCCTGACTAACCACATGATGTTCTGAGGTGATGTTTCCACTTCTTCACAACTGCTACCTGCAGTTCTGCAGGTCACATGGGGGTGGGGTCTGATCATCCAGTCTCTGCTTCAGTTGGTCCCAGACCTGCTCTATGGGGTTCAGGTCCAAACCATATGAGGCACTCCAACTTCCTGAAGTCGAGCTGTGACAGTTCTGGCACGATGTGGTGGAGCATTATCATCCATGAACAGAAAGTTGGGGGTGTGCTGGTGGAGTTGGGGGTTGATTTGGTTCTCTGATGTCTCTGAGGTAAGAACATGCAGTGACTGAGCCGTCTACAATCACCAGATCTGTTTTGACTGACTGGTGATGCCTGCCCAGAGTGTTGCTCCTCCTCCACCAAAGTGAACCCTGGTGACCATGCTGACCTCGGTGTATCGCTCACCTGACCTTCTCCGGTAACGCTGACGACCATCTTTTCTGTTTAAGGTGACCCAACACTCATCAGTGAACAGACAGTAAACCACTGCTGCACTGTGTTACGGTCACCTTAACTGTGTTCACTCAACCAGCCAATGAGATTGTCAATAAAGACCAACGTGACAGGTCCTGATTAGTGCACTCTAAAAAGGTCTTACTGTTTTGTTGATAAAGATCTTTTTAAGGTGTGTGATTTTAACTCCAAGATAGGTAAACTCTTAAGTTGGGGTAAAAGGGAAAGAACTAAAGTCTAATGATGTCACAGACTGGTTAATATGGAAAAGAATACTTCTTGAAAAATTCAATCTGTAACCTGATATCCTGCTGTATGCCTGTAGTGTATCAGTGAGGGCTGGTAGAGATTGCAAAGGCTACATTACTACACGCATAGAGCGATATGTCATGTGTTTTGCCATATGTTGACATTCTTCATCTTATAATCCATTTTCAAAGCAATAGCTAACGGTTCTATGGCCAGATCAAAAAGGAACAGCGACAGACAGTAACCTTGTCTTGTGCCACGATGCAGAATAGTTTGATGTAACAGAATTGTTATGTATCTAAGCCAAAGGGGATGAGTAAATTGAATTTTTTCCTGAACCTGGTGGACCACATTAGGCTGCTTTAGTTTCTAAGTTGAGGTGCGTTTCTGCTCTTGAAGGAGTTTCCTTCTTCTTTAACTGCACTGAGCTGAAACAGGCCGTTTCCCATTGATGCCCACTGTTAAACGGAGAGACCAACACCGCCGCCTAGTGGAAGGGCTCTCCACATGTGAATATTCTTAAACTGTGTGTGTGAATTTTTGTGAAACTGCGTTACTTTTGTCTCAAAAAGAAATGCACATGCCGGTTGTTCCACAGACGTAAATCTTCAGTTGTACTTTAAATGATTCACAAACACAACTGAACACTTACAAATGATAAGTCATGATAAATGCTCTCACAAAATTTAAAAACACATGTATAAAGTTGTGGCTATATTTGTGTGCATATTTTTGAGACATATCTCTTCCTGTACAAATGAACAGAACTTTGCTGCCATTGTCTTCCAGCGCAAGTGTGTTAATTTAAAATACAACACAAACTTACGGAGCCCGTAAGGTGCCACGGAGAAAAAAAAAATGTGTGCGCGAGATACTAATGCGCACGTTTAAGATAAAATGTGCGAATCATTTAATCATCAAGCGGAAACAGACAGCTCATCAGTAGATGACGGTAATGGTAATATAATGTCGTCAGCTGCCATTACAAACCAAGAAGAAGAAGACCGCCGTGCTCGATTAAAACATCCCAGTAACCAGCCAACATTAGCTGTGTCTGTGAATGTAGGAGTGCAGGTTCTGTACAGTCCCTTAGGCTATTTATCACTTCCTTATATAAAAGCTGGACAACTTTCAAGACTAAAGCAAAGCTCGTGACTTGCTGCCACCTGCTGAATAAGACTGCAGTCAAGCCAGCCTCCACTTTGAAATTCCCTGTCAACCTAGGCGCCACTCAATTTGTTGGTGTCCCTATATGGTACACCAACATGGTATTACGGTAATGCAGTGCCAGAACAGATTTCAAATCTTTCTGCATGATCAAACAATTTCAATGGGTCTGTCTGTTAACTGATTGATGAATAAATCTTCTGTGAGTATCATTAGTCCAACTTAAATATAAACACAGGAGCTGGAGTGTCTGGTGGGAAATAAAAGCCCACATAATAGTCAAATATTTAAAATACTTCCCTCAAATTTGCATTAAAATTAAGAGGAAGCTACCTGTTTCCACAGACTCATTTCACTTTGGATTGACAGTACTCAACCCCAAAGAGTTACTTATTTAATTACAGGAAGTTCTGATGTGGATTTTGACAGTAAAAGCCACCTGAATGTCAGATTTGTGATCATAATATCCTCTAATGTTAGATTAAATTTAAAAGAAAACTCATTTCAGTTAAGATTGATAGTACTTAACCCCAAAAAGTCATTCATTTAAAAACCACAATTTCTTATGTGGACTTTCAAAATTTAAGCCCACTGAGATTACAGTCGTTTGATCATATTTCCCTATAACTTTAAATTAACTTCAAAAGAAAACTGCCTGTTTCCACAATTTTATTTCTGACATGGTATTATGGTCATGCATTGTCAGAATAGATTACTGACATTCACATCACAACTTCCTGTAATTAAATGAGTAACTCTTTGGGGTTGAGTACTGTCAATCATGTGTGAAATGAGGGTTTTTATTATTTTTTTCTCCGTGGCACCTTAGGGGCTCTGTACAAACTTCACTGTGGATAAAGAAACTTTTCCTATGAGCAGCTGCAGCATGACTCCACTGTACCTTCACTCTCTCTGAAAAACGATGCCATGTGATAATGGAGCTTCATTTAAATATCATTAGGTTTCTATTTAAAAAAAACATTTGCAGAAAAGCTTGAACATTACTCACTAATGAATCAGATATAGAAATTGTACCTCCAACTTTTTGTTTCTGCAACTCCACCTCCTCCTTCTGCCTCTCCACCTCCACCTTCTGCCTCTCCACCTCTGCTCTCTGTGACTCCAGTTTGGCTTCTTGTGCTGCAAAAGAGAATGAAAAAATCTTTTGTTAGTTTTTACTTGACACCATGATCTTTTCCTGTGAGCAGGTGCAGCATGACTCCACTGTACCTTCATTCTCTCTCTGTAAGTGACTCATCTCCACCCTCTGTTCAGCCACAGATATGCTCAGCTCTCTCAGAACAGCATGGATGTCTTGTAGACATGACTGTTCCTGGTTTGAAGCATCAGTTGTTTCTCCCTCAGTTTGCTCTCCAGGAGCAGTAATGTGGTTGTCAGTGTGGCTCTGAAGCTGAGTCGTGGAGAGAGAGCAGAGGAGCAGCAGCAGGAAACACACTGTCATCTCCATTCTCACAGTCGTCTTCTGTGCAGTTGGTCTGTAGCTCCTGTGTTTATTCAGCCTTTAATAAAGTCTCAATCCATCAATCATTACCACAAACAACCACGTTCAGGAGATCGAATTACATAATCTGAGTTACACTGAACCAACAAAGATGACACAGCACAGAAACAGAGCTCTGGTGCAGACTGATTCAAATATGAACCCCAGTCATTGTTTGATTACACAAAATACAACAACAGTCAAATCTCTTCTCATTCTGTGCTCACCTTGTTGTGTTTGCTTTATTTTGGCCTTGTGGGGGAATTCTATAAAAACTTCATTGATAATAACATGGAAATCACAAATAAAACAAGGAAAACAGAATAGTGGACTAATTTCTGTTCCACTCTGAACCTGCAGAGATGTAGAGCTCAATGATTTGACCTCTGTTTGCTCTGTCTGCAGAGGTTGTATCAGAGGGTCAAAGAGAGGTGAAGGGATGACTTACTGTTGGAGGCTAACATGGAAGTTTGCATTGTGCCGTTCCCTCGACTAAAGGCCTTTGGGATTACCACTGTGTTTTCACATCAGTACTGATAATAAGGTCTTTGGTCAACAAAAAATAAGTCAAGAGAAAATTCAGACAAGAAGACCTTTATATTCATTCACCTTATTACAGTTTTTCATTGGTTTGGTTGATTTCTTGAAACAGAAATTACATTCTGAAAAGTTAAAGATCATTTTGGCAAAACAGTTCAGCACATCACCATAGCTCACTTGTGAAAGCTCTTAACCCCCTAGAAACTGTTGACTTACTCTTTAAAACTAAATATATTCTCATATAAATAGTCAGTGCTCTAAAAATCCATTGTCCCTTTGGCATTGCCTAAGCACCGCAAGTCAAAATGTTTATCACTATAGCAGAGGACCACTGTAATATCCTTCATTTTTTGACTGGCTAACAGAAGACAATTGTATGTAAAACTGGAAAAGTAATTTACAGTAAGAGTAGTCTCCAAGGTTTGACGTCACATTTTGCAGTCATATTGCAAAGAAAGTTGGATTTTTGTCCGACCAACTGAACACTGTTGGGCAGAATAAAAAGCAGTAATCATTAGTATGCTTTGCCATCATACTAAAAAAGTTACAACTGTAGGAAAACCTCCAGATTGTTCACATGCACAGAAATATTTATAGATAAACATACATGCTGTTGAAACATTTTTTTAAAACTATTTTTGACCAAACAAGTCAGTAAATTATATGCACAACAGACATTTTTGCAGTGGAGAGAAATGCTCACACAAAAATAGCCTAACGCTAACTATCAAATTCCAAAATGTAAAACATCGTTTGGTCAATCAACCTTCTCTGTCACAGGAGCTAAACTCTGGTATAGTCTTCGTACTGAGCTAAAAAAAATACAAAATAACTTTAAAGGCTTCAACAAAGGTGATAAATCATGGCAGAAGGAGCAACAGTTTCCCACATTTAAAACGTTCGCTAACAACTAACCTAAAGGCATCTTCACATTCATCATTTAACTGGACTTTTTGGACTTTTATTCCTGGATATTTTTTATTCTGTTGTATTGTCCAATTAACTGTGTTTTAGGTACCTCTGTTCTTTTATTAAATTTCTCTTTTTGCAGTTTTAATCCTTCAAAGCCTTCCATGGACTGGTGTTGAAAATTAGCACTGCACTGTAAACACTTACAGCAGTGCATTTGGGACCTGTGCATATTTAAATATCACAGCATTCATGTTACTGTGTGTCCATGTCAAATAAACAATAGTACTCAGATACACCTCATGGTGAAACCTGGACACATCGTACGTGATGTTCCTGGTGTCATTGGGTGTTTCGGGTCTTACATCAGACACCCTCACCCAGGCTACCCAGCCAGTCAGGCCTCGCCTTGTGTTCAGGTAGCGCACTACGCCACGTGCCCCCCCTCCTCAACCAGTGCCACCGTGAAGCCTTCTCTGCTGCTTCTAAGATTTTTTTGATGGCTCTGTGTCTGTGCAGTCCACCAATGCCTGGAAGTTCCATGACCCGGTGCAAGGACTTACCTGCAAAGCACCTGCACTCCACCTCGATAGGCTCGCAGCGGGCCTTCCACCCATTCCTCTGACACTCAACCACAAGGTCTGCGTACTTTGCCCTCTTCCTGTCCTGTGCTTCCTCCATCTGGTCCTCCCAGGGGGCGGTTAGCTCAAGGAGCACCACCTACTTACTGGCCATGGACATCAGGATCATGCCGGAGTGCTGCAGTAGCGATGATGTCAAGGAACCCTAACTGTCTCCCTATGTCAACCAGGAGCTGCCAGTCCCTTGATGTTGTGAGAAGTCCCCCCTGGGTCTTCTTAGAGGGTTGCGGATTTTCTCCTGCTCGAACAACAGCAATCAAGCTCTTGGTTGGCTGCTGTAGCTTGCTGTTTTTAATGCTAGTGCAGATGGTTTCTGCTATTGATCACAGCACCTGGTCATGGTGCCAACGATACCTACCATCTCCTTGGGCCGCTGAGCAGCAGCTGAGGATATGTTCCAATGATCCTCTGTTCTGGCACAGCTGGCACACACATGAGTCTGTCAGGACCCAGGTAAAGAGGTTCCTAGGGCGAGGGAGGACAGGTCTGGACTACAGGCAGGCCAGTCTAGTACCCGCACTCTTTTACTACGAAGCCACGCTGTTGTAACACGTGCAGAATGTGGCTTGGCATTGTCTTGCTGAAATAAGCAGGGGCGTCCATGAAAAAGACGTTGCTTGGATGGCAACATGTGTTGCTCCAAAACCTGTATGTACCTTTCAGCATTAATGGTGCCTTCACAGATGTGAAAGTTATCCATGCCTTGGGCACTAATACACCCCCATACCATCACAGATGCTGGCTTTTGAACTTTGTGCCTATAACAGTCCGGATGGTTCTTTTCCTCTTTGGTCCAGAGGACACGACGACCACAGTTTCCAAAAACAATTGTAAATGTGGACTGGTCAGACCACAGAACACTTTTCCACTTTGCATCAGTCCATCTTAGATGAGCTCGGGCCCAGCGAAGCCGGGCGTGTGTTTCTGGATGTTGTTGATAAATGGCTTTGGCTTTGCATAGTAGAGTTTTAACTTGCACTTACAGATGTAGACGAACTGTAGTTACTGACAGTGGTTTTCTGAAGTGTTCCTGAGCCCATGTGGTGATATCCTTTACACAGTGATGCTGGTTTTTGATGCAGTACCACCTGAGGGATCAAAGGTCACGGGCATCCAGTGTTGGTTTTGGGCCTTGCCTCTTCCGTGCAGTAATTTCTCCAGATTCTCTGAACCTTTTGATGATATTACGGACCGTAGATGATGAAATCCCTAAATTCCTTGCAATAGCTGGTTGAGAAATGTTGTTCTTAAACTGTTGGACAATTTGCTCACACATTTGTTCACAAAGTGGTGACCCTCGCCCCATCCTTGTTTGTGAATGACTGAGCATTTCAGGGAAGCTGCTTTTATACCCAATCATGGCACCCACCTGTTCCCAATTAGCCTGTTCACCTGTGGGATGTTCCAAATAAGTGTTTGATGAGCATTCCTCAACTTTCTCAGTCTTTTTTGACACTTGTGCAGCTTTTTTGAAACATGTTGCAGGCATCAAATTCCAAATGAGCTAATATTTGCAAAAAAAAAGTTTACCAGTTTGAATGTTAAGTATCTTGTCTTTGCTGTGTATTTAATTGTATATAGGTTGAAAGGGATTTTCAAATCATTGTTTTCTGCTTTTATTTACGATTTACACAACGTGCAAACTTCACTGATTTTGGGTTATGTATATATATGAACATGTGTTTCATTACCCTTCTGTGTAAACAGACAGAAGAAGAGCAGACTGTGGAGCATAGGTGAACATTTGAGGCTGAATATTGGTGTAAATATTTGTGAAACTAAATGAAAATAAAAAAAGTTTTAGAGGCTGAGGAAAGTTTAAAAAAAGACTGTCAACAGTCTGATTTTTCCAGAACTCTCCGTCTCATCAGCTGATCCATTAAACAAACAAACAAAGTGGTCTTATCACGTCTGATAGTTTCTGATTGTGTTTGCTGCTCCTGGCTGTCAGCTCGATGTTTGTCCTGAACGACCCAAGAGTTCGGACATCTGCTCTCGTCTCAGTGACCTGCCAGGAAACGCCAACGTGGTCACCTCAGTATGAAGCCTCACACGCCACTGTTTGATTTAGTTTTAGTCTTTTGCCTCCAACATCTTTTTTTTAAGCTTGTATTTATTGGTTTTTATTTGAAAATTAACATCCAACAATTTAACATATCAAACATTTGCCAGAGATTATACAAAAAAAAACAGAAAATAAATGAAATGAATTTAACACCTGGTAGTTGGAAATGCTGCTGCAATCTAAAGGGTATAAATTTATTCCAAATATCTGTGTACTTTACACTTTTGTCTTATCATTTCATTTTTTATCCAAAAATTTCGACCTTAGTCTTGTTAATTGGACTTTGATAGTTAGTGGAGCATGCTGGGCGTGCTCTCTCCTGAAGTCCACAACAATCTCCTTCATCTTCTCCACGTTCAGGTCAGGCAGCTCAACTCACTCTTGTCCCATCACCGTTGTTGCTAAGACCCACCACAGTCGTGTCATCGGCAAACTTAATGAAGAGGTTGGAGCTGGATGTGGGTGTGCAGTTGTGGGTCAGCAGAATGAAGAGGAGGGGACTCAGCACACATCCTAGGGGGCCCCCGTCTTCAGTATAATGGTGCTGAAGGTGTTGTTGCCTGTGGTCTTCCTGTCAGGAAGTCCAGCAGCCAGTATCACAGGGTGGTGTTGAGACCCAGCCGGTCCAGTTTGTAGATGAGCTGCTGGGGGATGATTGTGTTGAACGCTGAGCTGAAGTTGATGAACAGCATTGTCACGTGAGAGTTTTTGGTCTCCAGGTGGGTGAGGGCTGAGTGGAGGGCAGTGGAGATGGTGTCATCAGTCGAGCAATTGGATCGATATGCAAACTGGTAGGGGTCCAGGGTGGATGGGAGAGCAGACTTGATGTGCTGCATGACTAGCTGCTCGAAGCGCTTCATGTGGATGGGAGTGAGTATGACCGGGCGGTAGTCATTGTAGTGGGAGTGAGACGACTTCTTGGGGACCAGGATGATGGTGGTGGCTTTGAGGCATGAGGGGACAACAGCTTTGCTCAGCGAGATATTGAAGATGTCAGTTAAAACATCGGTGAGATCCTCAGCAGAGTCTTTTAGGACATGACCAGGAATGTTGCAGGACCTGGGGCTTTTCATGCTTTGGTCTCTCTGAGGGATCTCCTTACACTATCTGGCGATAGCATCAACACCTGGTCATCAGGAGGAGGTGGGGATTTCTGTGCTGAGGTGTTGTTGTCTGCCTCAAAGCGGGCAAAGAAATCATTCTGCTGATTCAGCAGAGAGGTGGAGTTGTCACAGGTCTGTGGAGAGGGCTTTTGGTCCGTGATGGTCTGGATCCCTCGCCACAGGTTCCTGGTGTCTCTGCTGTCACTGAAGCAGTCTCCGATCCTCCTGGAGAACTGTCTCTTGGCCTCTCTGATACCTCGTGACAGGTTACCCCTAGCTGTCCTTAGGCCCGCTTCGCCCCAGCTCTGAAGGCAGCGTGTTGAGCCCTCAGGAGCCTGTGGACTTTCCCTGTCAGCCATGGTTTCTGATTTGCTCGAGTGGAGATGGTTCTGGAGACCGTGACATCGTCCATGAATTTCCTTATGTAGGCAGTGACGTCTCTGAGTACTCCTGGAGGTCTATGGTGTCATTGTAGGTGGCTGCCTGTCTGAACACACTCCAGTAAAATATGAGTATTACTGTGTATATGTCTATTCTTTGGAGTTTTGGTTTGTATCTTACTTTTGTGATGGGTTATTATCTGGGAAAAGAAAAAAAGATGTCAGGTCCCGTTCCCCAAAACCAAACTCTACACCAGAAATGTAAGATGACAGTTTTTATGACAAAACTACAGCAGAGTATCAGGGCCATATTAGATGGAGAAAATAGTTTTGGAAAAGTTAAGATTAAAGTCTAAATTTTGAGATTGAAGTTGAAATGACGAGAATAAAGTTGAAACACTGTATGTTGATTTTATTTTCAACTTTTGACTTTTTTCTCAGTATTTTAACTTTAATCTCAAAAGTTTGACTTTTATCACAAAAATGTATTTCAACTTTATTTTTGTCATTTTGACTTTTATCTCAACCTGCAGGAAATGATTTTTTCCATCTAAAATGGCCCTAATACTCTTCAGTACTGCTCCCACTTTTCACAAAGAAAGAAAAATATAGTGAAAATATGAGTATTACTGTGTATATGTCTATTCTTTGGAGTTTTGGTTTTTATCTTACTTTTGTGATGGGTTAAAATCTGGGAAAAGTATCAGGGCCATTTTTGATGGAGAAAATAGTTTTGGAAAAGTTAAGATTTTTCTTCTCATCTTTTCTTCTCAACATTTTAACTTAAATCTCACCACTTTGACTTTTATCACGAAACTGTATTTCAACTTTATTTTTGTCATTACGACTTTTATCTCAACCTGCCGAAAATTATTTTTCTATCTAAAATGGCCATAATACTCTTCCGTAAGGCTCTTCTTTTCATAAAGAAAGAAAAATGTAAGAGAATATGAGTATTACTGTGTATATGTCTATTCTTTGGAGGTTTGGTTTGTATCTTACTTTTGTGATGGGCTACTATCTGGGAAAAAAAAACAGAAATATCTCTTATTATGGATTGTGGTTGATGAGAAGATTAATAACAAATAATAAAAACTAAATTTAAAAAAGGAAATAAGATGGTGGTTTCACCCACTGACTCTGTGTTTCTCTCTCCTCAGTTCTCCCAAACGGCGAACGCCATGTCGGACATGACCGAGTGTGAACAGGCCAATGAGCTGAGCGCCATCAACAGCACCCTGAGGTGACGCCACTGCCCGTCTGTTTTATCAAAAGTCTGACGGTCAAACATTTACGGAGAGGCTGCTGCTCCATTCCCAGCTGCATCCAGGATGGAAAAATGTCTTTTTTTAGTCCTCGCAGCAGGACACAGAGGCTCTGAGTCTTCAGATAAAGATTATTTTTATCATAGCTGTCAGAGTCGAACCCTCCAACAGCGTGAAAATAATCAGTTATTTAAACTGTAAAGAGTGCAGACATGGAGGTTATTACCTGCATGAACACAACACTGAATATTTAGATAAGAACAGATATGGATTTTTTCAGGCTGATGCCGATATCGGTATTTGGCTGAAAAAAATACTGATTGGTCCCAAAACACAACAATGAATATCTGAATTATAGGCAGAACACTTTATGGTTTTACACCTTATCCTTTAGTATTTGTTTAACTTTACAACAGAGAGGAAAATAAAGTACAATAACAAGCAAACAAGTATTAAACCTCTGGGAAATTAACTATTAACCCTTTAAAGAATCTTTCTGTATCTTGTATTTGAACAACTTTTAAAATAGTTGTACTGTGAGAGGAAAGCATCAAAAATACAAAGGTAACATTCTTTTCGTCTTTTATTTTTCTTCTCTGCAGCTTTTAAGTAAAAATTCCCCAAATAGAAAACATTTTTTATTGAATATATAGGTTATTTCTCACATCTGCCTTTCAGTCCACATTAGTGCATCAATAGTAGATTTTAGTGTCGAGAGAAACATTTTTTTTTTTTTTAAACATGATGTAACATGAGGAAATCCAAATATCTTGTGTGAATGCACATATTGCACAAATTTCTTTAAACTGGCTGATTCAAGTTCAGTGATGATGAAGCTATGACGCTTTATATGAACTATTGAATGTCGACCTCACGTCAACATCAGTGCCTAGTGGCAGATGGCTTCTGCAAGGTCTTGATCGGCTCGTTGCCTGCACTGTTAGCCCGGATTTCATTTGTACTTACAAATTAAATTACAATTTACTTATACAAATCAAGTTTGACTTTATTACTTAAAAATCTGAGTATGTGATCCTTGCTTACTATCAAATATCAATTTATTATACTTAAGTTTAACAGTAATGCATGTGTTCACAATTTTACGTTATTCTAGCTTTAATTCATCAAGTTTTAACCCTGATTACTTACATTTATTGAGTTAACCTTTCACAATGCATCATGGGAAAGAGAAACAGCACTTTTTACCCGTCAACCATTTCATCACCTACAGCCAGTTGATGAAGTTGTACTGTGGATATACTGAAATTTTAAGACATTTTCAAGACGTGGGGACGTGTGGTTTATCAACTGGACTGATAATTTGGACTTGTGGAATCGGACACCGCCTCTTAGTGAACGCGGACTCTTTGCTGTCGCACCGTGCTGTACAGCAGAGAAAGAGGAGGCTAGGCAGAACACCGCCCGTCGTTACCGCGGTCTACTGGGATATTGTTGACGAGAGTCGGTCACCGCTTCTCTGGAGTTGGACCCCGCTGTGTACCGCGCTTCCGCCGAAGAGAGAGGAGGTTAACGCCGGGACGTCCCTGCCAAAACCTACTACATCTGGTGAGTGCCATTAAGCTAACATTAGCCACGGTATTGACTTTTCAGACGGCCATTGAATGTAGTCACCTAACTTTATCACTGCTGTGCTACTTGGAGTTCGGCCGTGTGAGTTTCCTAATGACAGTGACTGAACAGGTGCATACAGGAGCGGATCTAGTCACATGGGGGCCCAAGGCAAACCTAGTCATTGGGGCCCTTCCCTGTACTGTGCTGATAAAGTTTTTAAATGATTTTATTTATTTTTCCAACTTATGGAATGGGTGCAGAGAAAAAATAAACAAGGAACTCGGCAGTGGAATAAGTAGTCAAAGTAAGTTTTACCTGTGTTTTTTGGTCTGGTGAAGATCTTTAAAATAAGTAAAAACCATAAATTTATCATTGTAAAATGATACTTAAAAGTCAGACTGAAAAGAAAGCAAGCAGGCAATGTTTATGCCCTGAGAGTTTTAAAAAAATACATTCAATGTTCAATATATGGCAAATATTGTTCTTTTCTTTATTACTTTTGCTGTGGCTTCTAATATAGGATGCTTTTCTTTATAAAAAGTGAAAGGTGCTTTTTGATGGGTAACATAGAATTATCTACTAATGTCTTTTTTCTCTGTTAGGATGTGACCAACAAGGATGGATACAGCCAAACACAACTGGAAATCCTCTGTGTTGATGAAGAAAATCCTCAGATCAACCCGTCCAGTGTGGCAGTTATCTTAGACGGTAATATGGTGATGGATGAACCAGCCGACCTGCATCAGGCTGTCTGTGTCCTGTTTGAACTCATTTATGCCTCCATTATGTAGAGTTTTATATGACACTGACATGCATTCAGTTTCAATAAAAGATTAATACATGTTTGGACTTTTTCCTTTTTTCCCTAATTTTGTAGTTAATGTATTCAAAAAAATATGAAATGTATTTACCTTAAATGCTAAGTACAATTTATTGGGCACAGGAATTGATAATACTGCAGGAGCTCGCTGACACACTGTGAGCCCAGATAAGTTGAATCTACTCAAAAAACGTGAGGAAAGTGGTTGCCCTAAAAAAATTAAGTAATGTACAATGAAAACTTAAGTAGATTAAACTTAAATATGTGAAGTTCTGGAATTGATAATACTCAAGATTTTAAGTTAATTCAGCTTGACATTAAGTTTATTGTACTTAAAAATAGCAATTCCAGAACTTCACATATTTAAGTTTAATTTACTTAAGTTTTCATTGTACATTACTTAATTTTTTTAGGGCAACCACTTTCCTCACGTTTTTTGAGTAGATTCAACTTATCCGGGCTTACAGTGTGGGCACCAATGAGTTTCAAGCTCAAAAAGTCCAGGTCCTGCATTAAGGCAAGGTCACCAACTGCTTCCGCTCCACTCTGGGAGACACAAAAATCACCACTGTGTTGGAAAAGTCAGTGAAGAGCCTGGGCAAGCTTTTCACTTGTGACCTGAGGGATACCGCTGCACTCCGAGCAACCAGAGATGACCTTGACACATTGGTCACAGAGTTGGATAAGTGGGGACTTCCTGAGACGTTCAAGGTCTGGATATACCAGTACTGCATCCTGCCTCGTCTCCTCTGGCCACTGTCCAACTATGAAATCCCATTTACCATTAGGGAAGGCTTTGAGAGGAAGATCAACCAGGCCCTGTGCAGGTGGCCCAGCCTGCTACAGAGCCTTAGCAGCATTGCTTTGTTCTGGCACAACACCAATGTGCAGCTACCCTTCAGCAGCCTGACAGAGGAGTTCAAGGTTCAAGGACCATGGCCAGAGAAGTCCTGCTCTGCAGAGATTCTGTGGACAAAAGGTCTCTTCAGCAGGCATGGAGGTACAGACAGGATGTAAGTGAGGCACCCAATATGCAGTGCAGCGAGCAGAAGCTGCGGCACACCATCCTGGTGGGCAATGTGGTGACAGGACAAGCTGGGCTAGGTGGCAACCCAAAAACATGCATCAGCAAAGCAAGAAGGAAGGAAAGGCATAAGCTTATCCAAGAGGATGTCCTTGCTGAGGTGGAGGAGGCTTACCTCAGTAGAGTGGTTGGCATGAGCAACCGGGGAGCCTGGACCAAGTGGGAGCACATACCCGGCCAGGAGATCACCTGGACTGACCTCTGGAGGGTGGAGCCACAAGATTTTAAATTCTTGGTAATGTCTGTGTATGATGTCCTCCCAATCCCTAGCAACCTGTTTACCTGGGACCTGACAGACTCACCTGTGTGCCAGCTGTGCCAGAAGAGAGAATCATTGGAACATATCCTCAGCTGCTCAAAGACCCTGGAAGATGATAGGTATCATTGGCGCCATGACCAGGTCCTGCGGGCAATAGCAGACACCATCTGATTGCTGTTGTTCGAGCAGGAGAAAATCTGCAACCCTCTAAGAAAACCCAGGGGGCATTCTTACGACATCAAGGGACGGGCAGCTCCTGGTTGTCCTAGGGAGACAGTTAAGGTTCTAAAAGTAGCCTATAAATAAGGGGAGAATGTTTTTATTAAAAAGAGAGAGAAAGAAATCTTGTTTCTGATTGTTGCATGTTTTGGCCCACCATTCAGTTGCTCAGAAAATTTTTGGCCTAAGGCCAAACTTAGGCTACCTGCCGACCCCTGCTTTAGGAGGACTTGGAAAGGAGCCAGGCCAAATGACTGATACTCAGCATCTATTATCTCTAGAACTCGGCACACGCCGCTGATTTCACAAACTCTATTCACCTGCGCTGCAGGTGAGCGTGCAGCCGAGGAGCGCTCAGCAGCCGAGGAGCGGACAGCGGCCGTGGAGCGTGCAGTGACGGAGCGCGCCGGTGAGCAGCGCACAGCCGAGTGCTGCAGAGCGCGCCTGGAGCAGAGGGGGAACAGGGGGACATGCTGATTAATTTTAGAAGGCATACAGCCGCACTTCCAGGTGGGGCGCCGCAACAATGATTGTCGTTTTTGTGATGGTATCTAAATAATTTTACTTTTTTTTTTAGATACCTACTCCTTTTCAGGGACGTGCTGGGGCTGAAAATCTGCCCAGGAATTTTTTGGACCAGACCGGCCGAATGTTTATCTGAGCAGAGGGGCAGGGGGGTGAAAGTGGTGCTGATTGATATTTTCGGCCACCCCCAGTCGGACGGACACAAGCCACGCGCTGGGCCGTCGTTTAATGTCGGCTGCGCTGCTGTGATGTTCCCAATCGCGTGGCTTGTGTCCGCCTGGCTGGGGCGGCTGCTGGTTGATATTTTCAGTGGTGCGTGCTGTGGCCACTGGTCGCCTGGTGCGCCGCCATTTGTGAGCTTTCCCAGTTTCCACGAGGGCCAGCACGCCCCTGCCCCTTTTATATCAGTTTTTTCAATTTCATCTGGCGGCCAGATATATTACTGAATTTTGGCCCGCGGGTCGTTAGTTGCCGCATCGCTGTAGGGATCACATCTTTCACACAATATGATCATACTCTGCAATTATTGATGTTCTAGATCATTTTCAAAACAAACTAAAACAAATACAGGGTTAGCCTACATAAATACATCTTTTGTATAGTGTTCATGTATGTATTACACCAGGCATATGATCAAATATTCAGTACACAGAACAATACAGTTTTCATTTACATGAATTTAAAACAACTTGCCTGATTTCCTTGACTTTGCCGGTCCATTTTGCTTGAGCTCTGTTGTCCCGCCTAGCTTCATGATGGTGACATCGCTTTTCCACCAGCACACCACAAAGAGCACTGTGTCATGCGGCTATGGTTATACAATATAACTATTTCAGTGAAAAACACGGGCGCCGTGGTATTTATTGAATGATATTTTATTCCAACAGTGAACAAAAAAACTAAAGAAATCACATTTATTACAGCCCCGGAGGTCGGGGGTGATAAACCAGGTTGAAAGAGTGCCCGTATGCAACGCTCCGTGAAAAACAGCGAACGCACCCGTAAACAAACAGGGACAATCTGATTGGTCAATACTACTCGGCCTCCTATTGGTCGATCCACAAATCATTCGAGAGCAGACAGAGATTTGAGAGCGCAGGAAATCTGAGCAAGCAGCATTATAACCGAGCGCGAGGACACAGTTTGAGCACGCGCAGCATTGTAACCGAGCGCGAGGACACAGTTTGAGCACACGCAGAGCAAATTTGAGCGCAAGAGTAGAGTTTTGAGAGACAATATCACGAAATCTGAGCATGAAATCAATAAAATCCTGCTCTCAAATCAATTAAAAATGCTCTTGATTAAAGATAGGAAATTCATTCCATATTTCTCCAGATTCTCTGAACCTTTTGATGATATTACGGACCGTAGATGATGAAATCCCTAAATTCCTTGCAATAGCTGGTTGAGAAATGTTTTTCTTAAACTGTTGGACAATTTGCTCATGCATTTGTTCACAAAGTGGTGACCCTCGCCCCATCCTTGTTTGTGAATGACTGAGCATTTCAGGGAAGCTGCTTTTATACCCAATCGTGGCACCCACCTGTTCCCAATTAGCCTGTTCACCTGTGGGATGTTCCAAATTAGTGTTTGATGAACATTCCTCAACTTTCTCAGTCTTTTTTGACACTTGTGTCAGCTTTTTTGAAGCATGTTGCTTGCATTAAATTCCAAATGAACTAATATTTGCAAAAAATCAAAACATTACATTACATCATTTACACAAGGTGCCAACTTCACTGGTTTTGGGTTTTGTATGTATATGAACATTTGTTTCATCCCCCTTCTGTGTAAACAGATAAGGAGAGCAGACTGTGGAGCATAAGTGAACATTTGTAACTGAATATTGGTGTAAATATTTGTGAAATTAAATGAAAATAAAAAGAAGTTAAAAAAAGTTTTAGAGGCTGAGGAAAGTTTAAAAAAAGACTGTCAACAGACTGATTTTTCCAGAACTCTCCGTCTCATCAGCTGATCCATTAAAGAAACAAACAGAGTCGTCTTATCATGTCTGATAGTTTCTGATCGTGTTTGCTGCTCCTGGCTCTCGGCTCGATGTTTGTCCTGAACGACCCAAGAGTTCAGACATCTGCTCTCGTCTCAGTGACCTGCCAGGAAACACCAACGTGGTTACTTCAGCACGAAGCCTCACACGCCACTGTTTGATTTAATTTTAGTCTTTTGCCTTCAATATCTTTTTTTAAGCATGTTTTTCTTGATTTTCATTTTAACATTAACATCCAACAATTAAACATATCAAACATTCGGCAGAGATTAGATAAAAAAACACAGAAAGTACATAAATGAAATGAATTTAACACCTGGTAGTTGGAAATGCTGCTGCAAGCCAAAAGTTATAAATTTATTCCAAATATCTGTTTACGTTACACTTATATCTTATCATTTCAACTTTTATCTAAAAATTTCAACCTTAGTCTTGTCAATTTGACTTTAATATCATCCTGCCTAAAGTGATGTTTTTCCATCTAAAAAAAGCCCTAATACTCTTCTGTACTGAAAAATGTAAACAAAATATCAAAGTCAAAGTCAGCTTTTTCGTCAAATATGCTATACATGCTTGACATACAGCATAGATGAAATTTCAGTCCTCTTGGACCCACGGTGCAAAAGGCAATATTAAAAACAAGAGTAAAAAAAATAAACTACAGTATAAAAAAATATAATAGCCTAATAATATCTAAAGTAATAAACAGAATACATTTACTATGAACAGAATAAAAACATGTAAATATATGTACGTTGAGGTAACAGTAAAGACAAAAAAAGAGTTATTTAGGAGCTTGCATTATTGGCATTAAATATAGTTATTAAAGGAACACTCCGACTATTTTGGACCCACGCCCTTTCCCTATCATTGACAGAGTGAGACAAGCTCAAAAATACCTTTTTTGTGTCTCTGCATCCTGTGGCTGGCTCCCAGCTGGTAGCTCCGTAGGTAGCTTAGCTCAATCACTGGTGTCACTCCCTGCAGTGTCCTGTGAGGGCGCATTAGTATCTAGAAGTCAAATCCGAAACATGTTTTCTTTTAAACTCAAAAAAAGACTTTTTTTAAAAATCCTGCAAAATAACGCTTTTGATACACGCACAGACCTGGCGCATGCGAGTGCTCAATCCGGCTTCCACTTCCGTCCGGGTCCGTCTCATGAGCACTGCGCATGCGCAGATTCATGGTGTATCAAATCGTTATTTTAACGGATTGAAAAAGAGAACACGCTTCTAAAATGTTTTATAACCATTCGGATTTACTTCACGTGCTAATAAGCCATCCCTGACCACTGTAAGGAGTATTTTGTCCACTTTCGCCAGTCCGCAGCTACTTCCGTCCGGTGGGACCACTGCGCATGCGCAGATCTGTGTGTGTATCAAATCGCTATTTTAACGGATTAAAAAGAGAATACGCCTTTTAAAATGTATAATAACCATTCGGATTTACTTCACGTGCTAATAAGCCATCCCCTGACCACTGCAAGGAGTATTTTGTCCACTTTCGCCAGTCCGCTGCTACTTCCGGGTTCATGGAGCACTGCGCATGCGCAGGTCTGTGTTTATCTAAACGTTATTTTAACGGATTTAAGAAAGAAAACATGTCTTTTAAAATGTTTTATAGCCATTCGGATTTACTTTAGGTGCTAATACGCCCTCCACAGGACCACTGCAAGGAGTATTTTGTCCACTTTCGTCAGTCCGACTTTGACTCCTATTGACTTCCAGTGATTGAGCTAAGCTACCTACGGAGCTAACAGCTGGGAGCCAGCCACTGGACGCAGAGACACAAAAAAGGTATTTTTGAGCTTGTCTCACTCTGTCAATGATAGGGAAAGGGCGTGGGTCCAAAATTGTCGGAGTGTTCCTTTAAGGTGCAGCAGTGTTCAATGGTGCAAATGAGCAAGGGAAAGTGAAAGGTGCGGTCCTGAGGTCAGTGGTGGGGGGCAGAGGGGGCAGAGGGGCAGAGGAGGGAGGGAGTTGAGCATCCTGACTGCCTGGAGGAAGAAGCTGTCCTTGAGCCTGCTGGTTCTGGCCCGGAGACTCTGCAGTCTCCTGGCCGATGGCAGCAGGCTGAAGAGGGGCTGGGTGGGTGGGGTCACCTGTGATCCTGGAGGCTGTGCGGTTAAGGCAGGTGATGTAGATGGAGGGGGAAGAGACACCAATGACCTTCTCAGCTACTCTCATGTTACGCTGCAGGATCTTGCAGCAGGACACTAGCAGGTGCCGTAGCACAAGGCGATGCAATTGGTCATGATGGGGGTCAGGGCTCTCGCTCTTCTCAGTTTGCGGAGAAAGTAGAGCCGCTGTTGAGCTTTTTTAGCCAGTGATGTGATGTTGATGTTCCAGGAAAGGTCCTCAGAGATGTGCACACCCAGGAACTTGGTGCTGTTCACCCTCTCCACGACAGCACCATTGACAGTGGAGCATGCTGGGCGTGCTCTCTCCTGAAGTCCACAACAGTCTCCTTCGTCTTCTACACGTTCTGCTCAGGGTGGTGTTGAGTCCCAGCCGGTCCAGTTTGTAGATGAGCTGCTGGGGGATGATTGTGTTGAATACTGAGTTGAAGTTGATGAACAGTATTCTGACGTGTGAGTATTTGGTCTCCAGGTGGGTGAGGGCTGAGTGGAGGGCGGTGGACATGGTGTCATCGGTCGAGCAATTGGACCGATATGCAAACTGGTAAGGGTCCAGGGTGGATGGTGGTGGGGAGGAGATGACTCCTTACCGGAATGATGGTGGTGGCTTTGAGGCATGTGGGGACAACAGCTTTGCTCAGCGAGATGTTGAAGATGTCAGTGAAAACATCGGTGAGCTCCTCAGCATAGTCTCTCAGGACACGACCAGGAATGCTGTAAGGACCTGGGCCTTTTCATGCTTTGGTCTCTCTGAGGGATCTCCTCACTCTATCTGGAGATAGCATCAACACCTGGTCATCAGGAGGAGGTGGGGTTTTCTGTGCTGGGGTGTTGTTGTTGGCCTCAAAGCGGGCAAAGAAGTCATTCAGCTGATTCAGCAGAGAGGTGGAGTTGTCACAGCTCTGCAGAGAGGGCTTATGGTCCGTGATGGTCTGGATCCCTCTCCACAGGTTCCTGGTGTCTCTGCTGTCACTGAAGCAGTCAGCGATCCTCCTGGAGAACTGTCTCTTGGCCTCTCTGATACCTTGTGACAGGTTGGCCCTAGCTGTCCTTAGGCCCGCTTCGCCCCAGCTCTGAAGGCAGCGTGTTGAGCCCTCATGAGCCTGTGGACTTTCCCTGTCAGCCATGGTTTCTGATTGGCTTGAGTGGAGATGGTTCTGGAGACCGTGACATCGTCCATGCATTTCCTCATGTAGGCAGTGACGGTCTCTGAGTACTCCTGGAGGTCTATGGTGTCATTGTAGGTGGCTGCCTGTCTGAACACACTCCAGTAAAATAAGTGTATTACTGTGTATATGTCTATTCTTTGGAGTTTTGGTTTGTATCTTACTTTCTTGATGGGTTATTATCTGGGAAAATAAAAAAAGATGTCACGTCTTGTTCCCCAAAACCAAACACTACACCAAAAATCTAAGATGTCAGTTTTTATAACAAAACTACGGCAGAGTATCAGGGCCATGTTTGATGGAGAAAATAGTTTTGGAAAAGTTGGGATTAAAGTCTAATTTTTCAGATTGAAGTTGAAATGACAAGAATCAAGTTGAAACACTGTATGTTGATTTTATTCCCTACTTTTGACTTTTTCCTCAACATTTTAACTTTTATCTCATAACTTTGACTTTTATCACTAAATTGTATCTCAACTTTATTTTTGTCATTTTGACTTTTATCTTGACCCGCAGGAAATGATTTTTTCCATCTAAAATGGCCCTAATACTCTTCAGTACTGCTCCCACTTTTCACAAAGAAGGAAAAATATAGTGAAAATATAAGTATTACTGTGTATATGTCTATTCTTTGGATTTAGGGTTTGTATCTTACTTTTGTGATGGGTTATTATCTGGGAAAAGAAAAAAAGATGTCATGTTTCGTTCCCCAAAACCAAACACTACACCAGCAATCTAAGATGACAGTTTTTATGACAAAGCAACAGAAGAGTATCAGGGCCATGTTAGATGGAGAAAACAGTTTTGGAAAAATTAAGATTTTTCTTCTCAACTTTTCTTCTCAACATTTTAACTTAAATGTCATCACACTGACTTTTATCACAAAACTGTATTTCAACTTTATTTTCGACTTTTATCTCAACCTTCCTAAAATTATTTTTTATATCTAAAATGGCCCTAATACTCTTCCGTAAGGCTCCCCTTTTCACAAAAAAAAAATAATAAGAATCTGGGAAAAAAAAAAAGAAATATCTTTCATTATGGATTGTGGTTGATCCGAAGGATTAATAAAAACTAAATTTAAAAAAAACTTAAGAAGATGGTGGTGGTTTCACCCACTGACTCTGTGTTTCTCTCTCTGCAGTACTCCCAAGCGGCAAACGCCGTGTCGGACATGACCGAGTGTGAACAGGCCAACGAGCTGGGCGCCATCAACAGCACCCTGAGGTGACGCCGCCGCTGCTGCTTGTTTGTTTTATCAGAAGTCTGACGGACAAGCATTTACAGAGAGGCTGCTGCTCCATTCCCAGCTACGTCCAGGATGGAAAAATGTCTTTTTTTAGTCCTCGCAGCAGGACACAGAGACTCTGAGTCTTCAGATAAAGATTATTTTTATCATAGCTGTCAGAGTCGAACCATCCAACAGCGTGAAAATAATCAGTTATTTAAACGGTAAAGAGTGCAGACATGGAGGTTATTACCTGCATGAACACAACACTGAATATTTGGATTAGGACAGATAGGGATTTTTTTTCAGGCTGATGCCGATATCGGTATTTGGTGGGAAAAAAAATACTGATTGGTCCCAAAACACAACACTGAATATCTGAATTATAGGCAGAACACTTTCTGGTTTTATACTTTATCCTTTAGTATTTGTTTAACTTTACAACAGAGAAGAAATATAAAGTACAATAACAAGCAAACAAGTATTAAACCTCTGGGAAATTAACTATTAACCCTTAAAAAGAATCATTCTGTATCTTGTCTTTGAACAACTTTTTAAATAGTTGTATTGTGAGAGGAAAGCAACAAAAACACTAAAGTAAAATTCTTATCATCTTTTATTTTTATTTTATTTTTCTTCTCTGCAGCTTTTAAGTAAATTTCCTGAAATAGAAAACATTTTTTAAGATACAGATTATTTCTCACATCAGCCTTTCAGTCCTCCTTAGTGCATCAATAGTAGATTTAAGTGTCGATAGAAACATTTTTTTTTATTTTAAGCATGAAGTAACGTGAGGAAATCAAAATATTTTGTGTGACTCTGCACATATTGCACAAATTTCTTTAAACTGGCTGATTAAAGTTCAGTGATGATGAAGCTATAAAGCTTTATATGAACTATTGAATGTCGTCATTGGGATTTCCCATTCTAAAGTTTTTCTTTTATTGTTACATCAATCTGGATCATATTGAGGTGATATTTACTCCGATGGTAGAGACATGGAGCCCAGATTATCCATCATATCCAACAGAATCAGAAATACTTTATTAATCCCCAAGGGGAAATTTAGTTGTTTCAGTTGCTCGTATATACAGTACAGCAGTCAGAAATATCAGATAAAGTCATTACAACAGAAAGGAAAATTAATTCAAATAATATCAATTTAAATATTAATAGCCGCAAGTAGTTCAAAAACCATTGAAGGGAAGAGAGTTCCTTGCCCATTCAGCAAGGACCTCTTGTTGCTCTAGCAAGAAGAGGTCCTCCCCCTTGGGCGAGGACCCTAATTAAAGCTGCAAGCAGCATTGGGCGGGTCCTCGCTCTGTCGCAGGTACCTCATGCCCTGTTGACTTCCATTTTAAGTTTAATTCCTTTTCGTGTCTTTTATCTGCTCTAAGTTAGACTGAAATGTGTTTCTACTACTCTGTCAGCAGACTCAGTCTTTATAATCCAGTGTATGAGACATTCTATTGTTCCTCTATTCGTCACATCATCAGCTTTGAAGACCAAAGACAGAAGGGTGATGTCATCCTGCATGACCACCTGCACTCAACTGTCAGTCAGGCAGACCAATTGGTCTCAGCAGCAGAACAACGATAACTCTGAAACTTTTTTTTACAGTTGCGACAATTTTGACCTTATCTCTCTAAAAATATGACCATTTTATGTAAAATGTTGTCAGGAATCCAACCATGTCATTTTTAAAACCAGATGAATTATTGTTTTTTTCTGTAGAGGCCTAAATTACCAGAGATGGAGACTCAACTAAAAGACTTGTACTTGAGTTGCACTCGAGTTACATTTTTGGAGACTCCAGACTCCACTTGTACCCTGAAAGACTCGAGAACTGACTTGACTTGAGATCAAAGACTCGTAGGCAATCTTTATTTTATTATGGTTTTTGAGTGTGCCGGGAACGTTTGTTCCACTCCCCTCCCCCCTCCCTCTTCGCGCCTGCTTCCAGACCTCTTAAATTCACTGTCGTCAAGGTAGCGCCTGACAGGAAGTGACCCTGTGGAGTATCCGGAAGTTTCAAAATAAAACACGGACTCTTGCACGTGAATTTCCTCAGTTGTTTGTCATCACGTCAAATCCGGTCAGCAGTTGGTCAGAGGGTCCCAGAGACAACACGACACCATGGATGAAGAAAAGTGAATTGTAGAGGTACAGATATATATAACACTGAATACATGACACGATAGATCTTTTCTACAAGGATATAGACGGACAGAAGTTGAATTAATCACAAAGCTGTGTGGCTGGGACCAGCAAAGGGACTTTAGAGAAGCAAAGTGAGGTTCCGCTGCGTTGCGCGGTGCAGCACTTTCATGGAATTAGGGGGTCCATCCCACCCACATATAAGTCATCAGTCAGTCATCTTCAGTCATCATGGCAAGCACAGATGGAGCAGTTGCTGGAGAAACACCACCGCCAGCTTTGCTCCCCTTTGTATCACCCTACTGCTACACAAACTTCCGACAGCACGGCTCCTACTACTTACTACTTTATTTAATTTATTTCTATGTATTGTTAAATTCCATATAATTTTTTTTGGCTGCTTATGGCAAGTTTGTTTTGCACCTGACCATTGCATTCATGTGCATGGCAGAAACTTTTTCAGAAAGAAAAAAAATTCTGAATAATACTTGGATAAACTGAATTTTTGCCAGAGGCTACATCATATTTATGTTTGTGTGTGTTTGAAGACTCGTGACTCGACTCGGACTCTAGGTCTAAGACTCGCGACTCGACAAGTCTTGCCCCTCAAAGACTCGAGAATTGGTTTGACTCGAGGTCAGACTCGTGACTTGACTCGGTCTCTAAATCAGAGACTCGTGGTTATCTCTGTAACTGACACAGGATGTCTGATTCTGAGTTTTCCTCTCCCATTTATTTGAATGGAAGGAGCAGCGAGGGCCTCTCTGGGACTCACAAAGTTTGAGGGCTCGTCATTCAAAAACCATTGAAGGGAAGAGAGGTCCTTGTTGCTCTAGCAAGAAGAGGTCCTTCCCCTTGGACGAGGACCCTAATTAAAGCTGCAAGCAGCATTGGACGGGTCCTCGCTTTGTCGCAGGTCCCTCATGCCCTGTTGACCTCCATTTTGAAGGTTTCATCCCTTTCCATCTCTTTAATCTGCTCTAATTTAAACTGATATGTGTATCTGCAGCTGTGTCTAGAGCCTCAGTTTTTATAATGGCTGTGAATTAGACATTCTATTGGTCCTCCATTAGTCACATCATCAGCTTTGAAGATTAAAGACAGATGGGTGACTTCATTCTGGATGACCAGATGCACCCGACCGTCAGTCAGGCAGAGATAACATCCCAACTGGCCTCAGCAGCAGAGCAACGATAACTCTGAAACAATTCTTCACAATTGCCACAATTTTGACCTAATCTCTCTAAAAAGGTAACCTTTTTTTAAATGTTGTCAGGAATCCAACTGTGCCATTTATAAAGCTATAAGTGTTATTATTTTCTCTGTAGAGGCCTAACTGACATAGGATGTCTGATTCTGAGTTTTCCTTTACCATTCATTTAAATGGGTGGAGAAGCGAGGGCTTCTCTGGGATTTGCAGTTTGAGGGCTCGTCACTCAGAAACCGTTTGAGAAACAACAAATCCCTTCATAACTTTTGTTCATCAATATCTCCTCTCTCATTTGTCCGCATTTCAAGCTGATACAATTTATGGTCTAGGAGGAGATAATTTTCCGTCTGGCATATTTTTCTCCTGAAATTTTACACTGAAGGGCAAATTGCTGACTTCCTGTTTGAGATAGGTCAAGGGTGTCAGTATGTGAATTGTCTTCATGAGACGAACATTTTGACGTTAGTTCAATCTCTCTACTACTTCATCTCAGCAGAGACTACATGCTATTCGCACACTCAGTGCACTCTCTGTTGCCCCTCATCTTCTGTTATTACTGTACAAGAGCATCATCCAGCCCATCCTGACATACTGTTCTCATGCTTTCTATAACATGCTGTCTGTCTCCAACAAAAGTAAGCTCAATAAAATAACACACATAGCCTCAAAAATAATTCAAACCCCAACACCCAGTATCACAGAACTTAATGAAAGAGCATTAGCACGCCTCGGTAGAACAATAGCCATGGACAAATAGCACCCCCATTAACATCCACTTTCAACTTCTGCCCTCTGGCCGCAGGTACAGACCACTGAAATGGAGAAGGGCTTGCTTTAACAAGAGCTTTGTACCATCTGCCATCTCCATCCTGAACAAGACAACCCACTGACCAATGGGCTGTAATGAAAAATGTGTGCTCTATGGTTTTCTGTGTTTTTTTGCATGATTTTGCATGTAGTATCTGTTTCCCTTACTGTATGTTTTTGTTGTTGTATATATCCTTCTTGTTTTGGCAGGCTGTGAAAATGAATTTCCCCATTGGGACAATAAAGGTATCCATCTATCTATCTATCCATCTATCCATCTATCTATCTATCTATCTATCTATCTATCTATCTATCTATCTATCTATCTATCCATCCATCCATCCATCCATCCATCCATCCATCCATCCATCTATTCCTTGTGGAAGTTACAGCCATTTTAGTGTTGTTTGTCCATAGATGGCACTAGAGAGCACATTTTGGCATGTTGGGGATTAATTCTTTCATTTCATCAACTTTTTGGTGATTCTGAGGTGTGCGCTCATTTTGGTGAGTTTTTGAGTATGTTTAGGGGGTCAAATTAATGTTCAATGACCGGGTGGGCGTAATAATAAGAAGAAAGAAACGCTACAGGAATAATAGGGTGCTTGCCCTTCGGGCAATAACCTCTTCTCACTCTATCAAGAACAGATCCTCCCCCTTGGGTGAGGACCCTAATAAAAAGAAATAAAAGAAGCAAAAACAATGGGGTCCCCCTATGCTTCTAAAGTCTGCAGAAGTGGAATGCAGAGGCCCTTTATCAAGATCTAGCACCGGACAAACCCCAATTAGAGCATTCATGGATGACCTCATGGCAACAACAACATCAGTGCCTAGTGGCAGATGGCTTCTGCAAGGTCTCTGCCGGCTCGTTTCCTGGGCACCAATGAGTTTCAAGCCCGAAAAGTCCAGGTCGTTGGCCCTGAAGGTCACTGACTGCTACCGCTCCACTCTGGAAGACACAAAAATCCCCACTGTGTCGGAAAAGCCAGTGAAGAGCCTGGGCAAGCTATTCACTTGTGACCTGAGGGATACCGCTGCACTCTGAGCAACCAGCGATGACCTTGACACATGGCTCACAGAGGTGGATAAGTCGCGACTTCCTGGGAAATTTAAGGCCTGGATATACCAGCACTGCATCCTGCCTCTGTCCACTGTTAATCTATGAAATCCCAATTACCATTGTGGAATGCTTTGAGAGAAAGATTAGCCAGGCCCTGCGCAGGTAGCTGGGCCTGCAACAGAGCCTAAGCAGCATTGTTTTGTTTGGGCACAACACCAGCTGCAGCTACCTTTCAGCAGCCTGACGGAGGAGTTCAAGGTCTCCAGAGCAAGAGAAGTCCTGCTCTACAGAGATTCTGTGGACAATAAGGTCTCTTCAGCAGGCGTGGAGGTATGAACAGGAAGGAAGTGGCACGCCCAAGATGCAGTGTAGTAAGCACAGGCGAAGCTGCGGCACACCATCCTAGTATGCAACGTGGTGACAGGACAAGCTGGGCTAGGTGGCAACCCAAAAACATGCATCAGCAAAGCAAGAGGGAAGGAAAGGCGTAAGCTTATCCAGCAGGAGGTCAGTGCTGAGGTGGAGGAGGCCCACTTCAGTAGAGTGGATGGCATGAGCAACCAGGGAGCCTGGACCAAATGGGAGCACATAACCAGCTGGAAGATCGCCTAGACTGAACTCTGGAAGGCAGAGCCACAAGATATTAAGTTCTTGGTACAGTCTGTGTACGATGTTCTCCCAAGCCTTAGCAACCTACTTACCTGGGGCCTGACAGACTCACCTGTGTGCCAGCTGTGACAGAAAAGAGGATCATTGAAACATATCCTAAACTGCTGCTCAAAGATCCTAAGAGATGATAGGTATCGTTGGCATCATGACCGGGTCCTGCAGGCAATAGCAGACACCATCTGCACTGGCATTAAAAACAGCAAGCTGCAGCAGCCAACCAAGAACTTGATTTCCTTTGAACGAGCAGGAGAAAAGCCGCAACCCTCTAAGAAGACCCAGGGGGCCTTCTCACAACATCAAGGGACTGGCAGATCCTGGTTGACCTAGGGAGACAATTAAGGTTCCCGGACATCATCGCTACCACAACACTCCGACCGGACATGGTCCTGATGTCCATGGCCAGTAAGCAGGTGGTGCTCCTTGAGCTAACTGCCCCCTGGGAGGACCGGATGGGGGAAGCACAGGAGAGGAAGAGGGCAAAGTACGCAGACCTTGTTGCTGAGGGTTGGAGGAATAGATGGAAGGCCCGCTGCAAGTCTATCGAGGTGGGCTGCAAGGACTTTGTAGGTAAGTCCTTGCACTGGGTTCTGGGAATCCTAGGCATTGGTGGACTGCACAGACAAAGGGCCATCAAAAACATCTTGGAAGCAGCATGGTGGCTCTCTCAAAATGTGACGTCAAACCTTGGAGACTACTTTTGCTGAAAATTACTTTTTTCAGTTTTCTATACAACTGTCTTCTGTTAGCCAGACAAAAGATGAAGGATATTACAGTGGTCCTCTGCAAAAGTGGTAAATATTTTGACTTGCAGTGCTTAGGCAATGACAAAGGGACAAAGGATTTTTGGAGCACTGACTATTTATTTGAGAAAGGGTTTAGCTTTAAAGTATGAGTAAACAGTTTTGGGAGAGATAAGAGCTTTCACAAGTGAGCTATGGTGATGTGCTGAACTGTTTTGCCAAAATGATCTTAAAATTTTCAGACTGTAATTTCTGTTTCAAGAAATTAACCAAACCAATGAAAAACTGTAATAAGGTGAATGAATATAAAGGTCTTCTTGTCTGAATTTCCACTTGACTTATTTTTTGTTGACCAAAGACCTTATTATCAGTACTGATGTGAAAACACAGTGGTAATGCCAAAGGCTTTTAGTCAAGGGAACGGCACAATGCAAACTTCCATGTTAGCCTCCAACAGTAAGTCATCCCTTCACCTCTCTTTGACCCTCTGATACAACCTCTGCAGACAGAGCAAACAGAGGTCAAATCATTGACCTCTACATCTCTGCAGGTTCAGAGTGGAACAGAAATGAGTCCACTAATCTGTTTTCCTTGTTTTATTTGTGATTTCCATGTTATTATCAATGAAGTTTTTGATAGAATTCCCCCACAAGACCAAAATAAAGCAAACACAACAAGGTGAGCACAGAATGAGAAGAGATTTGACTGTTGTTGTATTTTGTGCAATCAAACAATGACTGGGGTTCATATTTGAATCAGTCTGCACCAGAGCTCTGTTTCTGTGCTGTCATCTTTGTTGGTTCAGTGTAACTCAGATTATGTAATTCGATCTCCTGCACGTGGTTGTTTGTGTTAATGATTGATGGATTGCAGACTTTATTAAAGGCTGAATAAACACAGGAGCTACAGACCAACTGCACAGAAGACGACTGTGAGAATGGAGATGACAGTGTGTTTCCTGCTGCTGCTCCTCTGCTCTCCCTCCACGGCTCAGCTTCAGAGCCACACTGACAACCACATTACTGCTCCTGGAGAGAAATCTGAGGGAGAAACAGCTGATTCTTTAATCCCCGAACATATGTGTCTACAAGACATCCATGCTGTTCTGAGAGAGCTGAGCGCCTCTGTGGCTGAACAGAGGGTGGAGATGAGTCACTTACAGAGAGAGAATGAAGGTACAGTGGAGTCATACTGCACCTGCTCACAGGAAAATTGTCTTCATCTACAGTAAAGTTCATGTTTTATTTTAAAGAAGTGTGAATCTTCTTTCCTCAGTTGTGGTTGAGATATTTTATATCAGATAATGGTGTCAAGTAAAAACTAACAAAAGATTGTTTCATTCTGTTTATAGCACAAGAAGTCAAATTAAGGGACCTGGAGTCACAGAAGGTGGAGGTGGAGTTGCAGAAACAAAAACTTGAAGGTACAATTTTTAAATCTGATTGATATGAATCATCGTTATTTTCCTTACCTAAAATGATCCAAGGTATTAAAATCCTGAGTAAATAATGTTTTAAAACCAAATAATACTCCACTATCACATGGCATCATTTAACAGAGAGAATGAAGGTACAGTGGAGTCATGCTGCAGCTGCTCACAGGCAGCTTGTGGTGGATGAAAATGACAGTAAAGTAACGTTCGTGTATTTTTTTTTTTCTTAGCTCAAGAAGCCAGTTTGGAGTCACAGAGAGCAGAGGTGGAGAAACTAAAACAAAACCTTGAAGGTATTTAATCAGCAAATGAATCTATTACTTTTGATTAAAGAGATTAAAGGGACACAATATATCTCCATAAGCTGAAAAAACATGGATATTCATTTGTGTGATTTTAATCAACAAAGTCTATTTTCATTTGAAAATGCTAAAAATGTAAGATACAGTTTATATTTCACAAGAAAGACCATGTCATGATCACTTGATCTGAATACTAGAGAGCACATTTTGGCATGTTGGGGATTAATTCTTTCATTTCATCAACTTTTTGGTGATTCTGAGGTGTGCGTTCATTTTGGTGAGTTTTTGAGTATGTTTAGGAGGTCAAATTAATGTTCAATTTTACTGAAATAGTGGGTATAGTGAGTAAGTTATTTTTAATGTCCAGAGTCTATCTCTTTACTTTTTGATATTAATTATATTACAATGTGGCCTTTTTTTCTAGCTCAAGCAGCAGAGCTGGTCACAATGAAATCCAGGACAAATGTTACAGAACACCAAGTGGTAGCCCTGAGGAGAGATGGAGAAGGTCAGACACAGGCTTTTTAATAAAAACTTTAGCTTTTTTGTGTTCATGTGTTAGCGTTGTTAATTTGTTTGGTTTTGTCAATGTAGTTCAGTTAGGTAAGTCCGGGTGCATGATTGTTTGTGTGTGGCTGTGAGGTGTGTGTGCTAACTTTTTAGCACCATGCTGGTAGCTGAGGCTACAGCAGCCGAGCTGTAGCGTGGAGGAGGTTGGGCTGGCTGTGGTTGGATATGAATCCGTGAAGTTAGCCCCCAGGATGAATGGGGCCATCGTTATCTTCCTGGCTGACACAGCTAAGGTGAGCGAGGTGGTGGAGAGGGGAGTGTTCATACAGGACACTTTTTCTCCTTTTTCTCCCCTCTCCAGCCCTTCCACCAAAGTTATTATTTCTAATGCCCCACCGTTTATAAAAAATGAACACTTGGTGAAGGAGTTGTCCCATTTGGACGGATAGTGTCTCCTGTGAAGATGGTGTCTCTTGGCTGCAAATCATCTAAATTAAAACACGTGTGTCACCAAAGACAGGTTTTTATGGTCCTTGGAGACACCAGTCATGATTTAAACTTGTCTTTCTCTTTTAAGAGATATGGTTTCTCTTACGTTGTTTTTGCATCCTCTGAAAACATGAAATGCTTTGGATGTGGGGCAGTATCCACTCCTGTCTGGAGAAGAGCAGAGCAGAGCAGCAAACTGCCGCCGCTGCTGCCACCTCTCCACCCACCCCTGACAGGAAGGTCAGGGGAGGAGGAGAGTGGAGGGTAGAGAGTCCATGTCCCTGTGTGTGTGGGTCTAATTAGATCCAGGATCCACCTGGACTTCACTTTTTATAAAAACTCAGAGGACCTGGATACTTTCAAAGCCTGTGGTTTAGTGACCTACTGAAAATGTGATTCACACAAACACACAGACACACCCACCCACACACACACGTGTATGTATATATATATATATATATATATATATATATATATATATATATATATATATATATATATATATATATATATATATATATATATAATTTTGTCAATTTATTATTGTTGTTGAAAGTGTAAAGTGATTACCTGGCAAAGTTTTTTTTTAAGAACGACCAAATGAAGTTGTTTTGAAAAATCAAATCTCTCTCTCTCTCAGTCAAGCAGGTGGCTTTCTCAGCCTCTCTGTCGGCCTCAGGTGATCTGACTTTGGGTCCATTTAACACTGACACTAATCTGGTGTTTAAGCACATTGTCTCAAACATTGGAAATGCCTACAGCCCACAAACAGGTACTTCTTACACTAACAGAAACAACCTTCAGACATTTGTTTTTGAGATGTTCAGTCTGGAGGAAAGAACTTCTTTTACACTCACTGTCAATTAAAATGTCCTCCAGGTCTCTTTACTGCACCAGTGAGAGGAGCCTACCACTTTGAGTTCTACATCGGAGCATGGGGACATCCTTCCAGTGCTGCAGCTGCAGCTCTGGTGAAGAATGGAGGACAAGTGTTTAGTACATGGGAGCGTCAGGATAATGGGTTTGGTACCTCAGCTAATGGTGCCACTCTGCTCCTTGAGGTTGGGGATGTTGTGTTTTTGTGTCAGTGGGCTAATTCAAGAATATTTGACAATGAAAATCACCATACCACCTTCAGTGGTCACCTTCTTTTTACCATGTAAGATGGACACAGTCATTCATGTTTTCTAGCTACTTTGAAAAGTTAGCTCTTGCCAGTAATGTTAACTAAATATCATGTATTTTGCTATTTTTCTTAATCATTCTCTTTATTTTCATACCATAACAAAGAAAGTCTGTATTTTTAATATCAATTGTATTATCTAAAAATAAATGTATGATCAAAAAAATTTGAACTGAATGTCATATGTCGTGATTCTTGATGTCAGAATTTGTTTTTTCTTCCTAAATTTGAATCAACCCTGAGACTCTCTCTTATGGAGGACTTTACAAAGCCTGCATATTTTAAACTAGACAAACTAGACTAGGGAATTGTGACTGGGGCTCAGGCTGCTGTCGGGGTTTGCCTTTTTAATACAGGACAGCCTCAAGCAGCATTTTCAGCTGGATGACATGCTGAAATAGTTCTGGAGATGGCAGGAGACTTCATTCATGTGTTTAAGTCGTGTGTGGCCTGATTAGCTGATAGTCATCACCTGGCACCTGACGTTGAGCTGTGTTCTTGATATACCTGGTGGTATATTTTGTATTTAAGGATACATGCTAAACATTTATAGTAAGTGTTCCCATTAATACTATGTGTCCCGAAATATTGGCACTGCGTAAAGTCGAGGTGCCCCGTAATGTCATAAGTACAAGCACACACTCGCACACACAGACCACAGAGATCAAACAGCAGATTAATATATCAACTTTAAAGGGAGAGAGAGATTACAATCAGTCACAAAGGTGTTTTAATTTCACTAACTTCTCCAATGCTTTTTCTTGCTTCTTCAATGGTGTCTGACAATGGCTTATATTTCATAAGCCGTAGATTATAGGTGAATTTTCAGCACATCAAGAGCATCGGGAGATTGTTGTGATCGTGAATATGTCATTTTTATGAAGATAGTGTGAGAAATGACAGTTACCTCGATTTACAAACAGCCTGTCCAGATTTGAATGGACGTCTATGGAAGAGATTGATGGACAATGGAGGAAACAGCTGGCTCTCATTTCGTTATTAAAATGAGTTAAGCCTTCACATTTTGTTTTATACAAGGCCCAAGAGTCTCAGATCCATTTCTCTGAAAATATTATTCAGGTCCAATGTACCGTTTTGCCGGCATCGCAATTTGTTGTTAAGAAATCAGGTCTGCAAGCAGAAATTCTTTGAATTTCGTTTGAATTCTTCACTCTGAAATGAGATTTTGGGCCAACACAGGGGAGATTTGGGGAGTAGCTGACTGAAAACTGTAAGCCCGTAAGGATTTATGGTTTTCAGTTCTGAAAAGGGAAGCCATACAGCTCTGTAGGTGCTATGACGGCAACGCCATCATGCTTAGAAAAACAGTGTTTTTTGGTGTGTTCGGGGAGTATCCTCCTTCATTTTCAATGGGACTTTTTTTGCCGTTTTTTCATGAATAACTTGGCACTGTTTTTGCAGAATTCTTATAAAAGTCATAACTTACTGATCGGGACCCAGCTGCAAGTTTTGATATATAATTTGTGTGGGTTTTCTCAAAGCCATAGGACTAGTAGCGAATCAAAATTCTTTTCAGAAGATGAAAATGGAGAAGAAAAAATAGATGCACGGAAGAACACATGTGGCAAGCCCCAAATAAAACACTAAAGAAGGAATAAATGTCAGAGTCATACTGATCAATGATGATGTGAATAAGGAAAGAAGTTATGAACCCTTGAGGAACATTTAAGTATATGGAGTGGTTATAGAGGATTAATTTAACAAATAACCTACTTTAGAAAGGTCAAATCAATGGGAAATTATTGGAGTATTAAAACAAGACACCCAAGCCCATCTAAAGGGGTTCAGGACCACAGTCTTACTATGACGTTGCTTTTGGATCAGATCTCAAACTGGTCCAGAGTTACTGGAGAGCCTGAAGGACTGTTTTGGTTTGGAGTCGTCCCAAAGGGAGGCTGAAGTCCACACTCTATCCAGTATGATGGATCCAGGGATGATGTTCCCATGTGAGCTGGTCCCGGGTTTCACGGGAGAGAGGTATCGTTTTAGATTGGATGACCAGGTTCTGTTAAAGTTGAAGGTGGAGGTTAGGGCACTTAATTCCAAAAATCAATATCTGGCCAGTCCAATACTATTCTGAAATTTCTAACAAAAGTCCATAAACTATGAAACAAATCTTTGGAGTCTTATAGCTTACTGGCTTATAAATAATACCAGCAGGAGTGATACAAAACTTAAGTTATGTTAGCGCTTGAACATATAAGTTTGCATACCTTTGAGATGGTATGGTCCCAAAATGTAAGGTGTAGAACATTCTTCAACAAAACACAGTGAACTGAAACCATACATATTACAGGAAATTTTCTCCTCAGTTTCCACTGAGGGCTGCTGTTAGTTTGTCAGAAGGCTTTAAAAGAATTCAACTTGTTCATAACTTTGTCATTTTTAGAGCTGAAAACACAGAAGTCATATCATTAGAATGCATTTTTCATGAAAATGCATTCATGTCATGCATGCATGTCATATTTCAGGATGAAATTTCAGGATGAAATATGACATGTTGTATGTGTCCATTGTTCAATTTAAAGAGCTTATACGGTTTGTGGCTTTCTGTTGTCTGAAAAACATCTGGACAAAGATAAGGAAGAGCAGATGAGGGGTCAGAATGACCAGGGAGGTCAAAAGTCAACTTAGATGGCATCTAAGAATCTTTTTGGGGTAGAACAGAATTATTTAAGACTCAGGAAAGTAGTCTGTTTGAACACCTTATCAGTTCTCAGCCAATCACTGCTTAGGAAGGAAGTCCAGAGTAACAAATACATCTCTAGCATCCACACAGATGTCTGCTCATTGCAGTTGGGAAATGAAGAGAGACTTCTTGGTTCCACATGTCTCTAGTGAGTTACAATCGGGGTCCTCCAGAAAGAGGGAGGAAGGAATGAAGACATCTTTGTTAAGACCAACATTTTTTTAATAATTGTTTTCTTATTTTTTTTTCAAACTAAATCAAAATCACCCCATGGTAAGTAGGCCAAAAAGAAAACAACAAAAACATGTTCTAAAATATCAAAAATCTTACCTATCCTCAAAAGAAAAAGAAAATAGGTACAAACCTAAAGTGTCTCCATAACAGAAAAACAGGAGAAAACGAAAACCATAGCTCTACTCTCCCCTACATTACCTTACTGCTTAAACTTACATAATTTTTACAAAATCCTAAAAACCGACGGCTTCAGCATGGTTCTTTAGAGAGCTGTGGCGTTCGTCCTGAGGAAGGAAAAGAGTCAGCATCTCTTCTTCTGTTGTCACATTTAAAACACCAGCCATCAGCTCTCAGCCAATCGAAATGCACCACTTCGCAGGTCTCCTGTGGGATGCGCCTTTCTGTTGCCATCCAATCAGGATGCTCCACCTGCAGCTACCTCTGCTTGAGGCCTCCTTAAGGTGCGTTCACACCGCAAGCGACCCAGCTACCAAAGTCGCGTCGCCCACTGATGTAGCATCGCGCGTCCATAAATACCTGTTTGGTCGCTGTTGGCGTCGGCCGTCGGTCGGTGACGTCACGTCCGCTCGAGTTTTACCGCGATCATATCATATATCACACAATAGGATGTATAAGCGGACATTATTCCAGCTGTATCCTTTTCACTCGCTTATCAGACACAAAACTCTGCAGCTGATGATGCAGCAGCATCATCTGTGAGTTTACCGCGGTCCGTCTAGGCGGAATGTCCTCACTGAGATTAGTTCCGCCTAGCAGGAAGTCATCCGCCCTGTAGTCCGGATGAATAACGGTACCGTCACACGTACACACACCGCTGATTGGCTGTTGCTGCACAGCCACACACGACATCCCCTGAATAGATCAACTTTTTTTTAACTTTGACATCGTGCGACGAGTGAAGTGGTCGTCTTGTCGCCCGCTGTCGCATCGCGGGAGGGTTAGCCCTGCCCCATCTCGGCTGTACATTGACTTTGAATGGAGAGTGATCGCCGAGGTAGTACAGGTAGCGTCCGGTGTGGATCTTTACACTGAAGATATATTTGCCACAGTGTTTTGGGGATGTCAAAGTTTCAGTGTCATTTATTTGAACCTCCATTTTCTATTCATATAAAAACAGTTGAAGAACATAAAACAGGAAAATTAATAAAAAATACCACAGGGATTCACTGTGTCCTTGGCCTTGTAGGATATCCGATTATCCAAGTTTTGTAAATTAGTTTTGTTGAGCTCTATGTTTGAAATGTACCACACGATTAATCTCTTCTATCAACCATAGCCCATCAATCACATCAGCATTTTTACAATAATTTTTATGTGCTTCTTTTTCTATTTGGAGAGTTGGAGAACTTGTGAACCACACTTCCCTTACTTGCAGTATGATTATGGATGAAATTTTGATTTCATAGGTAGGGCGAGTTTTAATTGAACAATTCAATAAAATATCCATAATTCAGTGCAGGTAATGGATGCAACTGCTCCTCTACCTCCTCCAGCTTCTCTTCCAATAGCATCCTGCAGCACTCTCAGGGCTGTCAGTTTTTCACAACAGCGCCACCCAGTGAACAAAGTCATCGTTGCAGGACTGCAGAAATAGGGTTAGGCGTGTGGATGTGGTTAAAGTTAGGTTCAGGCAAGCTCTTTAAACTAAGGTTAGGTTTAGGGTAAGGGATGGGGCAGGGGTAGGGACCCCCTATCCCACCAGATGATGAATCCTGAGGCCATGGGTTACAGTTTACCGTCCCTCTGCCCATGTGTTTATGACATATGATTACTGCTATGCCCTTTCCTTATATATTGTGTGAGTGTATTGTCATTTTTTTTAACTTCCTTTTAATTATTATTGTTATTTAGTGTTTTTTTGATTATCAGCAATACAAAACAAACTAGATTGTTTGAGGCTCTAAAGTCATTAATTCACTTGTGTGTTGCTTTTGTTGTGTTTTTTTTTAACAAATTCACAACTCAAAATTCTGATTTTGTGCCTCATTTAGTCATAACTTTGTTGTCTTTTTAACTTACGGTTAATGCTAGTTTGTTTATTTTATTGAATGGCTTAAAGCACAATTTTTTACCATGTAATTCAACATTAATTAAACTGTGAAATGAGGAAAAACCTGAAACCATGCTTACATTTTCATATTTTAAACCAATTGCGATGTCCCTACCCCCACCTGAAACCCCACACCCTGATGCACTACATATTTTTGAAACTTGATCCTTCACAGATTGTTCTTGTATCATGGAAAATAAATGATGCAGGAAACCTCAGGATGAGTTAATCATTTAGAAAACAGGGAGTGAGTGAAACAGCAACTCAGTTAGACTGATGAAGAACATTCACTTTGATTAAAAAAGATTCTGGGGTGCTGGTTTGGTGTAGTGGTTAGCACCCCATGTACATGCTTCTGCCGGTCCAGGTTCGAATCCCGCCTGTGACCAGTTTACAGAGTGTCTTCCCCTACTCTCTCACCCCCCTTCACAAGCCTATCCACTGTCTCTCTCCTATCAATAAAGGCACAAAATGCCCATAAATATACATTAAAAAAAAAAGATTCTGACCAGTGTCTGGCTGCTCAGTGTTCATCGTTCTTGGGATTTTTCTTGGCTGTGGAGAAACATTTTTGCCAACATTTGTTTTGCTCAGTAACAGATGCCAATTAAAACATAGTGAACTTTGGTGTGATCTAGAAATGTGACATTTTCCATCACAGACTGAATTGTTTGATAAATTACAGGCAGATTTGGAGGCCGTCCTCCATTACATAGGACTGCAAACAAAGGGACAATTCAGTATGCCGTCAAGCAGACACTCCATTACTGATAATAAGGTCTTTGGTCAACAAAAATGAAGCTCATCAAACATTTAGACGGGAGGACAAAGGGTCTTTTTAGTTAGAAACCTTTCTTACTGAGGAAATGACCTGACGCATTTCAGCTCATGATACTGGTCAAATTTTTCAAAGTTAAGGAAAGGAAGCCTGGTGCTTCCTTCATTATCTCCTTTACGTTATGCCTAAGTCACGCAGTCCCGTTTCTCATAGCGATTGTGCACGACTGTACACGATTGACGAGGCTGGTGTGATTGCTATGATACGGGATGAAATGACTGTCTCACCCCTGGACACATCCCATAAATACACCGTCAGTAGCCTCTACAGCGCTTCAGGGGGCGTTTGTCCCGCTCCAGCTAGGTTAATATAGTGATATGATGAAGACTCCATCCCACTAACACGACATCAGCCCCGCTCGAGCTCAGTTCGCATCACGTAAGCCCTGACTGAGCCCCTTCACTTGCGCCTTCTTGAACGGGACACAGTCGGGGCACAAACGGATACATCCTTGTCAGTCGTCCTCATAAAGCTTTCAGGATTGGGCCACGATCAGCTCAACTGAGCTCCGTACATGCCATGCTAATACCGTTCACATTAGGACTGCATTAGGCTACCATCCAGCTACACTGAGAGCAGCGATTCTCCATGACAGTTTTGAACAGTTCAAAACTGTCGGGACTCTTCCACGTTCCCCGCCATTCATCCACGACTATACAACAGTGATTCAGACCAAGTAGCACATGCACCATGACCAAAGCACGCTTTATCAGGATTATGGCAATCGTGCACAATCGCCATGAGAAATGGGAATGTGTGACTGGGGCTTTAGGAAACACTGGACCATCCGTTATAAAAGGATAATGTCTTGCTGCAATAATGTATATAAAAACAGCCCCTGCTGAACGTTATGGGAAACTTATGATGGAGAAAAGATGAGTTTTGAGGTACTATGAAGATATGCATATGTACATTACTGTGTAAACGATTTTGCCTGTTATAGAAAAAAAAAGACATGCTCCATAGTCAGTACTTTCTAAATATTAACTTAAGTTTTTCATTTGAGATTCATTTTTTAATTGTTGGACAATTACAAATAACTTCATCCATTATAAATCATTTCTTTTTTTCTATGATCACAATATTTATCTTACATATGTTACCACATTTCCATCTGTCTTCATTTATTAAATAAATCATGCCAATAGTATGACAATGGGGTCTCTAATAGGGTTTATTAAAAAACAAAAGAAGAATGTTGAAAACTTCTTTCTTCCTGTCAGAGTGTTTGGATCTAGTCCATGAATTTGTCACCTGGCTTTTGTCTTTTTTTGAGGATTTTTAAATCATTAATTATTCAACATGGACATTGGACTGGCCCCAGAAATCCTGATTTAAACCTCTGCATGGTTATGACCCAGATCTAGAAGAATGGATTGATAAAATTGGATGGCAGATCCAGTTGTGGACTGGTCTAACGAGTCCAACAGCTGACAGGCATCAGCGTACCTAGGTTAAACCAAGATCATACATTCTATTGCTGACCGATGACACTGGAGGTGTCCCGGATGAGCTGGATGCCAAAGGAATAAACCTGGACTATGATGAAACTAAGGGCTGTCATCCACTGCCGGGGACACGGGTATTACAGGCCGTTATGGGCGGGTGTTCCTGCTGGGTGTCAAGGACAGAACACGGGGCACTCAGTAAACAGGCTCTCTGAAAAACATGTCAGAGTAGAGAGGAAGAATCTTTTTATACAGAAGTTTGATTTTCATTTAAAAATCAATGTGGTCCAGATCTGATAAAACTGTTAACATCTATGCTAATCTCTGTCCTACTGTAGGCCTCTCACAGTCATTGTAGACTGGAGCGTAGCAGAGTGGATCTGTCTGATCACAGTGAATCAGGATCCATCTGCAGGGAAAGGTTAGTCCAAACCATCTCCCTGCACGCCGTCATGCACCTTCCAGGGTTCCTGCAGCAGCCTCAAACTTCTGCATGGACCTCCTCTCCAGAGACTGCTGGGTCAACACTCTCCAGCCAGAATCAACAACAACCACAGGAAAAGCAAACGGTCCCAGAAACACATACTTGGCTTAAAACACCAGTGTGAATGGGCTCTTTGGAACCAAACAGGAAGTCCATGAAGTAAAAAGTGTAGAGAGGCGGCCTCTTCCTTGATGTGATTGGCTGTTTGACCGGACAGTGAAGAGAACTGCAAATGTGTCTGTAAATGAAAGATGAGACTTTTATTTGACTTTAAAGCTCTCTTAAATAAGAAGACTAATCATGGTGCTGTTGGCATTTCTCTGCTGTCCTGTCTCTGTGATCAGACCCATGCAGGACATTGACATTAACCAACAATCAGACCTGTTAGGGACATCCTGCTTCACATGTGCTGTTATCTAGATGGCACGTGAGGAAATGTGTGCTTACCTTTGAACGTGCCAGCTCCACAGTCTAGTTACCAAGCCTTACATAACAGAGCAGTGATAAGAGTTAGAGCTGTAAAAACAATAATAACAATGACAGTCTGATGATAACACGTGTATCAGCCACAGCTGTTTACAGGACAATAAAACAGCTGGATAAGTAACTTCCTCCATGATGTCCTGTGTAAACTGTACCTGCTGTAATGGAGGGGGACTGCAGACTGTTATAGGCTAACAGATGGATCACTGGGGCCACAGCAGGAGGACAGTATGAACAGCTCCAGCTGTGATACTGCACTTTTCCCACCATGAAAAATCAGCTGCACAGCCTTTTCAGTCTTATTCTGGATTTACTCTGATTTTAGACGCTCTTTCTGCTCTGCACAAACCACTGCTCTCTAAAAAGCTTCTGTCCATCTCAGTTCTCTATGATTCTTCTCTGTCTGTTTGGTTTGGTGTTTTCTTTGAGTCCAAAGACTCCCTTTGTTTCTCTGAGGGTTCAAATAAACCAGCTGATCACTGTGTGAGTAAGAACTGCTGAAGCAGGAGACTGATTACTCTGAGTCAGTCAGAAAATACGTATTAATGCTGACTAAACTGCACTGAGCTCTAACAAATATGACCTCCTGGTAAAGCATTATATTTTATTTACAGAGCTGCTTAGATTATTTTTCACTTCAAACATAAATGATAAATAAAAACAGCACAAAGAGCTCCAGTCAAAGTTAAACTCTGACATTTGAGCGTTAAGCAAGGAGATGGTTGGTGCCACTATCAGCACAGAAATAAACATGCTTAAGTTTTGTATTGATTCTATTTTTAAAATATTCTGCATCTACAAACTGTATCCTCTCCACAGGATGGCATGGAGCATAGACCTTCAGTAAACGGCCCTCTATGACCTCCTCCAGCTCACATGAGGCAGGAGAGGCCCTCTGGAGAACACCAGGCCCACTCCTCCACCACAGCTGCTCCTGTGACTGAGGACGACCTCCCCAGGCCACTCCACTCACACTCATTATCAGAGCTGCTGTGAGCTAGCCCTGCAGAGCAGACTGACCTGCCTGATTCTGAAATCCTGCAGCTCCGTCTTTCCAGCCTCCGTTGTCCAATGAATTCACTTGGCTGAATTCTTAATGGCCCAATCAGGGAAGAGAGGCGGGAGCTGCAGAATGTGGACGTGACGACAACCGGAAGTTGAAACCGATTAGCCTATTGTCCTCATAGATACTTAGTAAAACTTGGTGAAATCTGCCCTCCTCAGAAGTTTACTTGTAGGGATTGTCTTTGACGAGGTTCATGTCACATATAAGTGTTAATGAATCATCTGTGTGGGACAATTTAGTGTAAGACCATAATATAAGGCCGTTAGCTGTTAGCAGCCAAGCTAATGGTCATTAACTGTTATTAGCTGTTAGCAGCTAAGTTAGCCGCTATGGCTAACGTCCATGAACTGTTTTTAACTGTTGTCAGCCATTAGCCGCTATATTAGCCGCTATGTATGTTACATGATAGGAGGCAACCCTGCTTGATGTGGATTGGTCTGTGATGAATGTGACGAGCCAAACGATTGTCCAATCACAAGCTTGTGTTTTTTTATTAACGTTCTTCCCCTGAAAACAAATTTAAAGGGCTCCTACCCAGATGGACTAGTGAAATATTTCTGTGGCAGATATATGGAGCTGTCCATCTGGCTCGTCAGGTTAGCTGTGAGCCTCCTGAATCATTAAAACGTCTAACCTCTTAAACTTCATCAGTTTAATGAGAGCAGCTCCTTTTTCTACGTCTCTGGACCCATTTATAGTTAAAGTGTCTGTTTTGAAATCACCCATTTACAGGTTTGTGTCTGACCTTCTCCATCTCTCCTCAGGGCCTCCACTTGGTGTTCTGTAACATTTGTCCTGGATTTCATTGTGACCAGCTCTGCTGCTCGAGCTAGAAAAAAAACATGATTGTGATATATTATTAATCATATTAAATTACAAAAAGTAAAACAGCATCAATGTCCCTGAAGGTGAGCTCTGGGAATTAAAAAATCTATGATATTAAAACCATTAACATATTCAGATCAAGTGAACAGGACGTGTTCCTTCCCTGTGAAAAATAAACTACAATTTTAGCATTTTTAAATAAAAAAATGAACCTATTAAAGAATATATACAAATTAACTTCCATGTCTTTTCAGCATATGGAGGTATATTGTGTCTCTTTAATCAAATGTCATAGATTCCTGCGGTTGCTTATGAAATACCTTCAAGGTTTTGCTTTAGTTTCTCCACCTCCACCTTCTGCCTCTCCACCTCTGCTCTACGTCACTCCAGTTCTCTCAGTTTGGCTTCTTGTGCTAAAATAAATAGAAAAAAGTTTTACCTTACATGAACATTACTTAGCTCTCATATTCTTCCATCAACAATGACACAAAGGAGATTTAAAATAAAACACCAGCTTCACTGTGGATGAAGAAGCTTTTCCTGTGAGCAGCTGCAGCATGACTCCACTGTACCTTCATTCTCACAGTCGTCTTCTGTGTCACAGAAAGTTCTTCTTTGGATCAAAAGCTGATGACAGAGTGGACAATGAGTTCACTGGTTAAACAGTTCCAGAAAAGGGGAAAAGGACAGTCCAGTGCACATGGGGGGATCTTTGTGAGTGAGGTGAGTGTTTACAAGTTGGTGGGGTGAGAGCTCCTGGAGACACTGTGAAGAAAGGGAGCAGAAGACAAAGGTAAGTATCCAGAGTTTGAAAGAACACAACCCAAAAACACTCTTCAAAGACAGACTCTGAAACAGTTATCAGAAAAAGACTTAAAGCCAGTGAGTAAGAAGATGTAGAGGTCAGAGATACGGCCACCAGACCACTCATGATGAGGAGGGCATGGATCTCAATGCAGCTTCAGTGGAGTCGGTGATCAGGTGATCTCTGCAGGTGTGTGGCTGCAACAGAGTGAGAGGAGAGGAGGACTGAGAGGGGGATGAATCCTCACACTTTGGTGCAGTTGGTCTGCAGCTCCTGTGTTCATTCAGCCTGATGGAGACCCAGTTTGATGACCTGAACTACACTGAACCTACAAAGATAACAGCACAAAAGCAGAGCACTGGTTCAAATGAATCAAATATGACCCCAATCTTTGTTTCATTACACAAAACACAAGGACAGTCAAATCTCTTCTCATTCTTCTGCTCACCTTGTTGTGTTTGGTTTATTTTGGCCTTGTGTGGGAGAGAGAGAGACCACAGTGTGTGAATTCAATCTGGAAGGGAGAAAGACAACTTTGAAATGGATGTCAAATACAAGTGCATAAATAAGTGTTCATAAAGGTGGAGAAAAAGATACAGTCATAAACAACAGCAGTAATAAATAAATAAATCAATAATAAAGTAATAAACTCTAATCCACTCAAAGACGTCATGTGTCAAAGTACAGCTGCAAAGTCAACTCCAGGAAATACTGCTGCAGATTAAACTTCACTCTGGTGTATTAGTAAAACCATTACAGGTCTCTGTCTTGTTATAAAAGTTTCTTTTTGGAGTCTTAATAAATATATAATGTGTTCATGTGATAAATGTCCCAAACTTTCTGGATCCAGATGTTGTAAGTGGAAGGATCAATTTTCCGTTTAATCTCCCTCCACATGTTTGAGTTTGTTTGTGCCTCTGTGCAGACCTCTTCACAGCTGTCTTATCTATAACCATGTTTGTTTCCACTTCCCATCTCTGCTTCTCCCTCAGTGAGCTGTTTGTGTTGTTTTACAATTTGCCAAGTATTTTCATATCATATCCCCGTTTTGTGCAAGCATCAGAAATTCTTTTATGGGGTGGGTTTTACAAGTGTCTCCCACTCCTTTTGTATCTTCAAGTTGGTTCTTATCTGTAGATTTCAATCTGCGATCCGAACTACAGAATAATATTTTGCATAATTTGCACATATCTTCCTATATTTAAAGTAAAAAAAAAAATAATAGAGATATTTCTTGTATCTGTTCAAAATTTCAGTTTCATTCATCTTAAAGCCTGTGTTGTTCATGGCAGTGTGTAAAAATAAACTCTTCTTGAACACCTGTCCATGTGTGAGTGCAGCAATAGGACAGCAGGGGTCAGTAAGTCCATGTCTCTGCTGGAAGATCCCGTCTCCAAGGACAAACATGGATGTGATCCAGTCACAAGCAAAGACATCATGATGTGGAAGGACACATCTTTTTCTGCACAAGAGGAGCCACTGGAACTCCAGGGAGTGACCTATAATCTGGACTTGTATACCTAACTACACTGAGAACTGTCTTACCTTTGGAGTGGGCTATGAGCACAGGACTGATATTTGATTTTGGATAAATCTATAATATAAATTAGAAGTGGAGTGCTTCCTCTCATCTCATTGTTAGTGTCACAGTTTGTCTCCTTTTATGTGGACCAGTCTGGCAGTGTTATTGTTCAGTTATTATTTTAATATTTGTTTCTCTTTCATTCTAGTTTAAAACAAAGTCAATAAAAAGATATGTCAAAAATAAATCAGGTAAACTAAAACATTAGAGCAACATAAAGGCCAATAACTCCCTCCAATCCTCTTTCAGAGTTTCTTAGAATTTTTCAGAGATGGAAATTAATGCAGCATAGGTGCTGATCATTTGCTGCATAGCTACAATAAAAACTTCTGTTTGACGGCTCACTCAAACTAGACTGAAGGAAACCTGTTGTGCCCTAACACAATATTTCAGAGCCACTGGTCTATGGTCCTAACAAGACCTGGACTGGGCAGCTGGAGTCCACATGTGACCCTGATATCACCTTAATGCAGAAGGCCACTGAGTTTAAAATCCAGAAACAGTCTTATGATGAAAACCTGACAAAATCTGACAAATAAAACAGTAAATAAAAAAGGAAGAAAATAAAGCTGTTGTCCCTGTGAAAATCTTCTTTATGCATTTGTCAAGATAGAAATTAAATAAGACAAGATTTTTTTTGGTATCTAATAAATGCTGTGGCATGAAGAATTAGCAGAAACTGGGTTGAATTCTGTGTTTAGCTCAAAGGATTTAGTTTTATTAATTACACTTTAGTCGTATACAATGTATGGCTGTTAAAAATAAGACTGCTGCTGTTATACAACTATTTTGAGAAAAATATTTAAGAAATGCATTGGCCTTGTTTAAAGTCTCATTTTGTTTATTTCTTCCTAAATAAGGTCATTTTAGCTTAATGACTATGCAAGTTGCAACTTGTGTCCCAATATTTTACTTAATTTTTCATGCATGTCTTTGTTATGTTCCTTCTGCTATGTTGAAACTACTGAATTTCCTCATTTAAGATGAATAATTCTGATTCTGACACATTTTCCGTGTCTTCCTCCTTCAGTCTCCTTCAGCATTCAGGTCTTCTGATCAGAGCTCCCAGCTCAGGTGAATTATTAACGCTCTATAAACACAAACTGAATCAATCCAAAGTGACACTTTCAGTCAGTGATAGTAGCAGGAAGTAATAACACCTGTGCCGACCCTCTCTGAGTGACTTTAGTGCAGCCCTGTTCCTGCTCCTGCTGTTGTTGCTCCTCCCCCTCCCTCTGTGGGGGCGTGGCTTCCCCACCTGAAGCTCCTGCTGAATCACACCTGGCTCTCAGCTCACCTTCATCAGCTCCTCACAGACTCGACCTGACCACCAAATGATTTCTGAATAATTTCATTAGATGCTTTTGTTCCTCAAGGAACACCATGCAAAACCATTTGAGAACCACTGTTACAGAGCAATGAATTAATTTGTCAAATGTCCTCAAAAAAAACACAACAAATGTATCTTGTTAGCCATGTCATTTTATTTTTTTTTTAACAATTCCTTTAATTAATTAATTTGTCCCATGGGGGGCAGTGTCCTGGGGATGATCCACTTGAGTTGGGTCCTTGGTGGGCGTTGAGTTGGTGGCTCTGGTGCTGCGGTCTACTGGGGGGCGTGTTCCTGTTCGGCACGTCTGGTCGCTGGGTCCCATCTGGGTCATTACCTTTGGGGCTTGCGGCCTGCTGTTCTGGGGGCCTCTTGGCATTAGATGATTCCTTAACACTTTCATTAGATGCTGAATAGTTTAAGTAACAACGTACGATTTTGCAAATTCCCCAGGCATAAATTTTCCTCAAGGAACACCATGCAAAACCATTTCAGAAACACTTTTATAGAGAAATGAGTTAATTTTGTCAAATGTCCATAAAAACACACAATACATGTATTTATCTTGTCAGCGATGTCTTTTTTTTAAACAATTCCTTTAACAATTCCTTTAACTAATTAATTTATTTATCCCACGGTGGGCAGCATCCTTGGGGTGGTCCATCTAAATTGGGTCCTTGGTGGGCGTTGGGTTGGTAGCTCTGGTGCTGCAGTCCACTGGGGGACGTGTTCCTCTTGGGCAAACCTGGTCACTGGGGCCCGTCTAGGTCATTACTTGTGGGGCTTGGGGCCTGCTTTCCCGGGGGCCTCTTGGCACTGTTTCCACACTCCACTCTGTTGTGGCTGGTTGGGGCTGGCCCTCACTAACCTAGCCTCTTAATTTGCACTTCACTACTCACACATTGCACTCCTGTATTTGCACTCTTGGGCACATACGCAACATTTAGGTTGTGTCGCCTCTTTGCTCGTCACCCACCTGCCTCACCTGCCTTCTGTTTTTAATGCAACCCAACATCTACCTGTCTTGGGCAGGTAGTAAGAGGGGGGGTTTGGTGGGCTCCCACTTGGCCTGTTTCTCCTCAGTTTTAATGCACCGCATTAAAATTAGAGCTGAACTTATTTAGGGTGAAGGAATAATATATCTTTGCTGGGTAACAAGATGCAGTATAACAGGGGGGGCAGAGGTTGTTTCACTAGCCAAGACTTGGTGCAACTGGGGGGGCGTCGGGCCTTACTTGCCATGACTCCGTGCAGGAGAGCTCACCTTTATTACGTGGGGTGGTGTCTGCGGCTTTTGGGTGCAGTTGGGCTCTGGTGCCTGCGGGTGAGGGCCTGGGGCAGTGCCGGAGGGGTGAGTGGGACCTACTGGGTGATGTATCCCTTGGTGGGCTGTGGTTCTGGTGGGCAGGACATAACCTTTACCCCACCACTGTATGCCCACACCACGCCCCACCTGGCCTTGCTGCAGCTGTTTGCCAGAGCCTCATGGGACTTGCTCCCCCTCCCCACCTCTAGTCTGCCAAGAGGGGCAAGAGGGAGTGGGAGTGCCTGGGTGCTGTGGTGACTTGGGGCCGGGTGGATGGGTGGTTGGTGAGGGCAGGTGCTGTCTGTGGGGGGCTGCTGCTCTTGATACCCTTGTGTTGTCCATGGTGCCTTTGGTGAGACAGGTCTGTGCCCCCTTGGGTCCTGGGGCTGTTCCTGGGAGTCTATAACTTTTGGGGCCGTGTGGCGGGTCTTGGGTGCCCTGGTGGCCATGATCTCCCTGGGCATGAGCAACTACTTGGGTATTCGGTGACCACCTCACATGCATGTTGTTCAGATAAGGTCCTGTTGAGACTAACGGAGAGATATGATTGGTCCCGTCAGAACATGCTGAATTCGGCACTCTTACACATCTTCTCACGTCCTGTGATGGATACTCCTACATCTCTTATCCATGTGTACTCACCCCCCTTCTATCAAGAGCCCACATCTCTGATGTCCCTGGTTTCTTACTGTCTTTACTTCCTTCCCTTTTGTTTTGTCTTGTCCTGTCTGTCCCTGTTTCCTATTATTATGATTATTATTATTATTTGTGTTGCATTTTGGGATATTATTTTTAAAAAGTATTTTATTTTGAAGGACATCTGCTGTGGTGTATCTGTTTGTTACATCATTTCCAGTTACAGAGTAGAAATCTCCTGTGCAACACATTTCCTTTTCATTCACAAGCTGAACGCTGCAGAACATTTTATTTTGAACATTTTATTCACAAGTACATACAGGGCTATAGCTATGTTACTGTTTAAAATTCTTTTGTTTGTCTTTTTTCTTTATAGTTTTCACTCTGCCTTTGTGAGGTGTTTTGATGAGCCACATTAAAATCAGCAAACTTAATAAAACTCAAGGTCACTTCTCAAGGGGCAGTTTATCTGGTTGTACATGTTACATTATCCTTTGTGGTCAGGACAACACATTATTATTACTATTATATTGCCTAAACAGTCCAGACAATGTGTGAACAGGCACCTCCTGGATACAGTGTAGACTTTCTAAGTATTTTCAGGACACTTACCATTTAAAGGATGTTGTTATGTTTAATCCTGACCTGCTGCCACGTCCGCATTGAGTCATGTTTAATCTGCACACATCCTTGTATTTTGTGTAATTAAACAAAGATTGTGTCATCTCTGTTGGTTCAGTGTAATTAATGTCATTAAACTGGATCTCCTGCAGGCTGAATAAACACAGGAGACGACTGTGAGAATGGAGATGACAGTGTGTTTCCTGCTGCTGCTCCTCTGCTCAGGGGCTCAGTTTCAGAGCCACACTGACAACAACGATGGTGAACAGACAAGTCCACCAGACATCCATGCTGTTCTGAGAGAGCTGAACGCCTCGATGAGACACTTACAGAGAGAGTATGAAGGTACAGTGGAGTCATGCTGCACCTGCTCACAGGAAAAGATCATGGTGCCAGGTAAAAACTAACAAAAGATTTTTTCATTCTGTTTTTCAGCACAGAGAGCAGAGGTGGAGAGGCAGAAGGTGGAGGTCGAGAAACTAAAGCAAAACCTTGAAGGTATTTCATAAGCAAAGGAATCTATTACTTTTGATTAAAGAGATTTAAGTGACACAATATACCTCCATAAGCTGAAAAACATGGTAGTTCATTTGTGTGATTTTTTTGTGTCCAATTTTCATTTGAAAATGCTAAAAATGTAAGAAACAGTTTATTTTTCACAAGGAGGAACACATGTCATGATCACTTGGTCTGAGTTTGTTAACGGTTTTACTGTAATAGTTTTTTAATGCCCAGAGCACACCTCTTTAGAGACACTGATGATGTTTTGCTTTTTAATATTAAATATATCACAATAATGTTTTTCTAGCTCAAGCAGCAGAGCTGGTCACAATGAAATCCAGGACAAATGTGACAGAACACCAAGTGGAAGCCCTGAGGAGAGATGGAGAAGGTCAGACACAAATCTAAACCTGCAGTTTACATTTGGACTTTAGACTCTGAAAACTATTCTGAAGGTGGAGAGCAACAGATGTCAGGACTTGGTAACACAGCTCTCTCTCTCTCTCTCTCTCTCTCTCTCTCTCTCTCTCTCTCTCTCTCTCTCTCTCTCCCTCTCTCTCTCTCAGTCAAACAGGTGGCTTTCTCAGCCTTTCTGTCCGCCTCAGATGAAGGGGAAGTGACATTGGAACCATCTAACACTCCCACTCCTCTGGTGTTCAGACACGTTGTCTCAAACATTGGAAATGCCTACAGCCCAGTCACAGGTACTTCTTACCCCCAATTTCACTGCACGCAAAAGCGCAGCACAGCCTCCTTGAAACGTACTGCAGAGCTCTTCGCTCCTATTGCAGTCTATCGGGCAAATTCCACTGCACGCGCTGCAACATGTCAGCGCCAAGTTGCTGAAGTGCCGGTGCACGCCAGGGTGTGAGAGATATGCTTTAGGTATATTTTCTGCATGGCCTCTTCCAAACCTTGTAAATTTGCTAAAAAGCACCAGACAGGAAGACAATGTGTGGAGTAACTGGAAGCTTCAAAATAAAACAGAATGCACAGACTCTAGCTCATAGTTTTCCTCAATTGTTTGTCATTACGTCAAAAGTGGAGGCACGAGCATCAGGTCAGCAGTCGACACGACACCAAGAGAAGAACAGTGAATCGTAGAGGTACAGAAATATTTTACACTGTATACATGACACCAAACATCTTTTCTACACAGATATACAGCCCTACTCATCATTATTGGCACCCATGAAGTTTAAGTACACAATTTTGAATATCTTCTGGAAAAAAAAATGAATCAAGTCAAACATTTATTTCTATGGAGAACTTGTGTTTGACACAAAAGAGCAATTGATAAACAGTAATTTTAAACAATTAAACATGGGAGGAAAATTTAAAAGGAAAGTTTATGTGTCACTGGTATTAACACCCTTTGCTGAAAAAATGTATTTTATCTTATTTGTTTATTTGGCAGGGACATTGCAATTGTACATAATCACGAAGAAACTATTTGTAGCTGATGCCATGCAAGTGGAGTTTATAGCCAAGGCTAAAATTCTCAACTCCTGTCCCTGGTTGGGCCTTTCTAAGTTACATAAAACAAGAAATTACGGAAATTACACCAGAAATTACAGTGAAGCATTAATAAAATCTAAAAAAGAAAAAAACAACAGCAAACAAATTTAAACTTTTAAAAACTAGTATTACTAAAATTAATACTCAAATAGATGAATAAATAGATAAACCCTTCTTTCTATGCACAGTATTCTTTAAAAATGGGTACAGGATTGTTTTGTTTTTAGACTTAAGCCTGCTGGTGAAGATATTGAACTCAGTGATGGTCTTGAGTTCAGATGGTAGAAAGTTCCACATCTTTGCACATTTATAAGAAAAGGAGGACTGACCAAATGAAGTTCTGCAGCAAGGGAGTATACAGTTCTTATGTAAGGAACCACGTGTGGCTCTGCTGCTGTTTTGTTTGTGGACTAATGAACAAAGTGACTCCGGTGCCAGATCGTTAAAACATTTGAATATTAATTTGAGAAAGCACAAGTTACTGTGACTCATCTGTGACAAATCAAAATGAGAATCACCTGTGATAAATCGTCTGTGCTTATGTGACATCAATTAGCCAATGAATGATGGCTTCTTTTTTTAAAAAGCCCCCTGTTGCCCTCTGTTTCTTTGTCACAACGGTAAAAACAAAGGAGCTGTCTGAGGACATCAGAGGAGCGATTATCAGCAATCACAAGACCTGCAAAGGATACAAGGCTATCTCCAAAGACCTTGGCATTACTGTATCAACAGTGTGTAATGTTATTAAGAAGTTTGCCAAGAATGGAACTGTCAAGAGCCTCCCTGGACATGGAGGGAAGAGAAAAATCGATAACAGAAGTCTTCGAAGGTTGGTGCGAATGGTGGAAAAAACAACATGTCTAACTTCCAAAGACCTGAAGACCAACCTGGAACAGTCTGGGGTCATGGTCTCAATGAGTACCATACGACGCACACGCAATAAAGCCTACAAGGAAAAGAACACCCTATCAACAATAAAGCATGGTGGAGGTTCCATAATGGTTTGGGGCTGCTTTGCTGCATCAGGTCCTGGAGGCCTTGACCATATCACAGGAATCATGAAATCGGAGAATTATCAAGAAATTTTAGGGCGAAACGTTTTACTCAGTGTAAGAAAAGTTGGTTTGAGTCGAAGATCGTGGGCCCTGCAGCAAGACAAATACCCAAAGCACACATCCAAAAGTATGCAGGAATGTTTGAGAAGGAAAAAATGGCCTGTTTTAAAATGGCCAGCAATGAGTCCTGATCTCAATCCTATTCAAAATCTTTGATTTGAGCTGAAATCTGCCATTGGGAAAAAGAAACCTGCAAATGTTCAAGAGTTTGAACAATTTGCAAAAGAGGACTGGGAGAAAATACCAGCTGAGAAGTGCAAGAAGCTTATAGATGGCTACAAGAAACATTTGGAGGCTGTCATCAGTGCCAAAGGGTGTGCAACAAAATACTGAATAGGGGTGCCATTATTGCTGCACATGCTTTTTTTCAGTTTCCTCTTTTAAATTACAAGTTGTAACTTGTAAAGCTATATTTTTTTTGTTAAAGTATTAGGTCCTCCAATTAAAAGATCCAGATGACATAAATCTGGTATATTTCAATTTATTTTTGTAGATATTGTTAAAGTAATGCAAACAATGAAGGAGTGTCAATAATACTGAGCAGGACTGTAGGTGGATAGAAGTTGAATAAATCACAAAGCTGTGTGGTTGGGACCAGCAAAGAGACCTTAGAGACACGAAGTGAGGTGTTGTTTATTTCTTTTCTCAGTCTATAACATGCATTATGAGCGTGAGACATTGCTATTCTCATGAGACCCTGTGGCTCTCCGGGGATCAGCACTCACTCTACGAAGCTGCGGGCAGCGCCGCCTCTGGGTGCGCCGCTTTGGTTTGATTTTGATTTGATTTATTTATTTATTTATTTCGGTCACGTCAACACAGTTATACAGCATCACACATTGTCAATAGTTGATCAAATGTTCATGTCCGAAAGGGTAGACGGGAGAAGCAGAGCTTATCTAGTCCTGTCCCCATTTTCTCAATATTTAGTATTTAGTCTCCTCTTTTCCATATATTAACAAGTTGTTATGTATTTTTATTCATTTACAGAGGTCTGACATAATTCTGACTCCCTTTTAGTGTCCGTATTTGACATATTCCATAATCCTTCGTTCCACGTAAGCCTTTTTTGATGTTGTTGTTGTTGTTGTTAGTCCCGGTTTGTGATGTTGGGGTTATGATGTTGGAGATGGTGATGTTGGGTTTTTTTTTTTTTTTTTTTTTTTTTTTTTTCTTCACTTTTCAGGCGTGTGACTCCAACTCCTCTTCACCCAGGCGTGCTCCTGCACTGTCGTCCCGGGCTCTACGGAAGGCGAAATTCATGCGTCTCAGCCTCCACATAATCCCTCCGAGGCCCAGTACCATGATTGTAACCGCAGCTCCGATTGCGGCAAACAAGAACACGTCTTCCACGTCCTCCACCTCCAGGATTGACAGACACACCACTCTCCATTTATTCCAGCTGTCCATTGAGACTGTCTGTTTCTCTGCAGTAGTTTGATATGTTATACGGCCTCACTCCACTTACATCATCAGGTCATTCACTATCATTGATTTGGTACATTTCGTCTTTCCTGCTGTCTTATAGACCAAACAACCCACATGTTTTGTCTCATCGACCATCAACATCCTTGAGCTCTGTACATGCATTGTATCAACACCCCTAGATGTTTTCATATTTATATCCGTCAAAGTATCTTCTCAGTATTCTCTTTTGAAATTCTTTTATGGTACCGCTACACCTGGTTTCTTCCTGGAGGCTGTTCCATTGATTTAATGATTTCAGTGGGGTTTGCCTGTGTGAGCAAGACCGCCGCGCTCCGCAGCGTGGCGCTTTCGCGTGCAGTGGAATTTGGGGGTTACACTTACAGAAACAACCTTCAGACATTTGTTTTTGAGACATTCAGTCTGGAGGAAAGAACTTTTACACTCACTCTAAATCAAAATGTCCTCCAGGTGTCTTTACTGCACCAGTGAGAGGAGCCTACCACTTTGAGTTCTACATCGGAGCACATGGACAAGCTAACCGTGGTACATCTGCTGCTCTGGCAAAGAATGAAGAAGATGTCTTTCGTACAAATGAGAATAATGGGTATAGTAGCTCTGTTAATGGTTCCACTCTGCTCCTGGAGGTTGGAGATAAAGTGTTTTTGCATCAGTGGGGTAACACTGGAATATATGACAATGTAAATGTCCATGCCACCTTCAGTGGACATGTTATTTTTACCATGTAAGATGGACACAGTCATCCATGTTTTCTAGCTACCATAAAAGGTAGCTCTTGCGAGTAATGTTAAATATCATGTTGTTTTCTCTTTACTGTTATTCTGCATCATTCTCACAGTCTGTTTTTATCTCAATATAATTATACGCATGTTTAAAGTAATTTGTGTCTGAGGCCAATAAAGAGTTCTTATGTTGCCATCAAATAAATATTTTTCTTCAATCACAAATTAACCTTCCGTAGCATAAATTATTGTTTTATAAGAAAAAAACTTCACCCCAGGTTTCAGGAGCTTCAGGGTCCCAATAAATGTTGCTTCGGTACCTCGGGGCTCCATGAAATAAAGAAAATAAAGTCTAATTTACAGTCTTCCAACAAAGGAGAAATGGAAACAGTTTTTTTTAAGCCTTTTTGACAGGGCTGGGGATTGAAATGAAAATTTTATCTCATGATTCTTGATGTCAGAATTTGTTTTCTCTTCATAAATTAGAGTCAACCCTGAGACTCTGTCCTATGGAGGACTTTACAAAGTCTGCATATTTTAAATAAAGAAACTGATAATACTTGTTATAAAGAGAATAAGACATGGCTTACACAGATAAATACATTTATTGTGTGCATAGGTGGAAGGGGTACTGAAATATTGAAGTAAAAGTTCCACTACTGAGATGAAAATACAAGTAAGTACAAGTAGAAGTACTGCTCTAAAAATGTACTCAAGTAAAAGTTATAGGTATCTTGTTAAAATGTACTCAGAGTATGAGTTACTTCTTATATATTTATTCACCTGTCTCCTCTGTAATCTAAAAAGGATAATACTAAAATATTAAAGTAAGTGGTTTTATTTAAAGGCAAACCTTTGACTTAATGTCAAAATTGTGTATATCAGAAATGCCTGAATATGACTATAACTACTAAAATAGTTTGTCAACAGTCAATATCACATTCCTATTAAATGGGCGTTCCAGGCAAACTGTATCAATTCCACTTTTGAGAAAAAATCATTAATAATATGGTTGATCATTTTGAAGACTGTCGTATTCCTCTAAGCTGTTTTCTTATTTGTCAGATTTGTCAGTCTTGAAGGTCCAGTGTGTGGTTTTTAGCGACATCTAAAGGTGAGGTTTGAGATTGCAGAACTCCGGCACTCCCCCCTTCCTTTCGGAGAACCCCTGAGCTACGGTGGCCTTCCAAGGACAAAAAGCGTTTTTTCAACATGCTGTCATCAAACGAGTGTTTCCAGCTACCAGGCTATCAAATATCTCTGTTGATTCACCGCATTTGAAAATTTAGAGAGTATTTCAGGAGCGAAAGTGACCACATAGAATACCAACATGTGGTCATTTGAGCCATAAAACACATGGATACAAATTTCATTTCGGTATTTCGGACATTCTGTTAAGCGCGCCATTATGCTATCGATGAAACTTCCGGTCGGCTCCAAAACAAGAGCCTAATTTACAACAGCGTTAAAGAACTAATAGGAGATAATGAAGAATGCTTTTATTTTGAAAATGGGAAGTTTGCTAGTGGCTGATTTTTAGCTGAATGTCGTCTCAAGACGACTTGATATATAAGATATGATATCATATGATATGATATATGATGATTCTGATATTGTTACGACCTGAGGCTGTTTTTTATTTGAGTCCGTTTTTCCAGTATTTTGTCTGATGACTTTCATTTTGAAGCCTGAGGCTGTATTATCTGATGGAGGTTTTATTGAGGGGGGTTTTCTGATGCCGTTTGGTCTGAGAAATGACACAGAGGTTTTCCTGAGACCGAAGTATCCTAAAAAGTACACCTTACCAATGTGTACATGTGCTACTAAATGACAAATTAGGAGCAAACAATAAAATTAAGGAGTACGGTGAAAATCTTTATATTTGTCTCATCAACAGCGCTATATAGCTTAGTTATCAGCCTATGTTTTCTGTCCATAGAAAATTGCTGGTGGCCGTGAAATAAGCCTCTCATAGCAGATACATTCTCTGCGTGTTACTCGGACTTCTCCCAAAAGTAAACAAATAAATTCGGCTCCATATAAGAGTAAAATTCAACACTTAGGGCTCTAATTTCGCGGCGCAGCGCAGGAGGCGCAAGCCTGGCGCACCCCGCGCAGTGTTAATTTCGTGGGGCGCACCACCATGCGCTGCCAATTTGACAATTTGGTAGACCGTCTGCGCAGAGGTGGGTGTGACGGCGCACCAGGGGGAGGTGATGGTGCACCAGGGGGAGGTGTTGGCAGATTCATGTTGGCGCAGTGACAATTTCGTGCCAAAAACAGTGCAAAAAGTGCGCTGAAAGCTCGCCAGCTCCAACCTGGCCTAACCTCGGCGCAGGGCGGAGTGCACCCTCCGCAGCTGTAATTTGGTGACAAGCGCACATGTGCGCACGCCTCAGAGGCAGGTTTCCAAAGTGTCAGGCACATTTTAATACAATAAACAATCACAGCAATCACTATTTAATGTAACCGTCTGAACCAGCAGATACATTTGTATCTATATTAACTGTCCCGTCACATCTGATGTCGGATTAAAGCCGTTTGTCATCATGGAAACTTAACCTGACAGCAGCTGGAAGTTTGATGCACATCTTACAAGTCAACAATAAACAGCCTTCACATCTGATACTGAGTATATATCTGGCTTCTCTCATTTCATTAAATTCAAAGAAAAAAAGGAGAAAAAAGACAAAGAAAAAGGAGAGAAAATAAATGTATGTCACTCAGGATTTACCTGTGATTTCCCATATTCCTCCATTTTAGTCTTTATTTTTAACGTGATCTAAAAAGATGGAGTACATCATTGCAAGGAGGATGAGGGGGAGACACCGGGAGAGTATACAGTATATCACTAAAGGCTCTGCTATTTGGCGATGACAAACCAGGAGTGCAGGTGGATCACAAGTATTATGAATGGATAAGCCAGCGGGTGTGAAACTGTCTCTTATTTTTTTTACTCCTATTAATGACAAAGGAACAGATTACATCTGTCCCGGGAGCTGACCCACATGGTGACGTGCCCCGCTGTCCATGCCTGCTGAATGACAGCAGCTCTGACCGTCTCCAGCAGCGGGGATCATTCAGACCAATCAAACGCTGCGCCTCGGCATAGCGCGCATTTAAAAAAGCGAGGAGGCGCTCATTTGATTGGTGAAGACAGCGATCGGCTGTGATAATCCCACTCACGTCTATTCTCCTCCTACTCTGACATGTGCGTGGAGGCAGAGGCGTGGGCGTGACGCCGAACCTCTGCGCCTCTGCGCCATGAGTGCGCCTCTCTTGGCACTGCAGGAAACTTGCAAAGTGCGCAGGTCACACCCAGTCTGCGCGGCGAAGGCCGGCGCAGGCAGGTGCGCCTGCGCTTGCACCTGGTCTACGAAATTAGAGCCCTTAGTCTTACCTGTGCAGCAAAAAACAGGCAACTTCTGCGTCTGTCTGCAAACTTATCCTTCAGGGACTTCCATCTGGGAAAGGCAGCGCCGATGTTGACCCTGTTTTTTTTGTCGTAGCCTGTCCCGATTGCATTTGGCTTTGTCCCGTTTTCGTTTCTTTGACGATGATTCACGCTCCACTGATGGCAAACTGTACGTGTGGTCCTCCATGTTTGTTTGTATTAGCACAGCTGTTTCGTAATCACTCTCTTCTTCTTCTTCATTTATTTCACAACTGTGCATTTCCGGTAGGCGTAAAAAAAAAACGCAAAAGCGTATTTTTGTCCGTTCTGGGTTATGGTAGAAAAGATGGCAATGCAAGATGGAGGCCCCCATAAACGGGCGACTCATTCCTATTAAGATATAAATGACTTATTCTAAGGTAACGAAAACAAAACAATTATTTAAGGCTGATTAGAAACTACTTTAAATATAATTTTAAATAATATATTCCATTTTTACCAATTCTGTTATTTTATATTTTTTTCATTTAGCATTTAATAATACACACTGGACCTTTAAACCGGTTATATTGATGTATGCTAACTACTAGCATATCAGTGCAATTTCCCATACACGTTATCATCAAGCTAGTGCTGTATTTTCAATGCCTATCGGGTATATTATGGCGTACTGTAAGGCAGTGGCAGACTGGGACTGAAAAACAGCCCTGGACTTTGACTTGGCCCAGCCCACAACAACGGGTGCTTAAAAGGCTATTAGCCAGAGACACAGGTCTCAAAATACTTTAATATTTAACCTATGATATTTTACCTTCAAAATTAAAGCATTATCACTGTAGTTGATTAAAAGTGGTGTTAAGAGCATAGTACAGAACAATGATTCCCAACCAGGGGTACGTATAGCCCAAGGGGCACGCAAGAACATTGCAGGGGTACATGGTAAATGCATTTTCAACTTGGAAGTACTGAGTTAAGCCTGTCGATAGCATTGTATGTGTGTGCTACAAGTTTTCCTGGGGAAACAATAAACAGAGCCGAGCTAAAATGAAAACAACAGCTAACCTGCAGCTGAAACATCCAGTTGCTCTGGATTCAGGAGAGGGTTAGGAGAAGCCCACAGAGAAACTATTTAGACTGCTTTGTTCCAGATTTTTAAAGTTTAAATGCCTGTTTAAAGGGGTCTTATTCACCAGTGTTTTATAGTAAACATAACAACAGTTATATAAAACAAAGACAGGTTCATTATTTAGATTTTGTCTCTATTTATTTAGATTACATATTTATTTTCAAGAAAAAAATTTATATATTATTCTTAATTTGAGTTAAAAGAAGAAAATTTCTGAGGACTAAATGTTCAAATTGAGGAGATAAAATAAAATATTTTCATTTGTAGAAGAATCATGAACATGTATAAGTGAAGGGATACTCATGATATGACAAAAAGGCTTGGGGTACACAAGACAATCTGTGTTGATGCTCAACTATCAATTCCAAGAGTTTCATTGGTTTATTGGAAGGTGTGAACTATACCATTTGTGACCTGACAGAATTTCTTATCATCACAACAGCAGCTTTACAAGAACTGAGAGCTCAAAAAAAGTTCTAAAACTAGAAGAAAAACTTTAATGAGTAATCAAGCTACATCAAACTATTCTTCAAGCATATGCTCTCATTAAACTGTCAAAGAGAAGAAAAAAAACAAAATCTGAATATATAACAAAACTTAAATGAACAAACCTTTTAAATTAACATTGAGTGTTAAATCACCTGACTTAAATAATAAGGTAAAAAGTGCTTTAATTGGAGGATTATGAGGAGTGGAAGTTAGTTAACAGTCAGAAGTAATCAGAAACTGGATGTTTTAAAGTAAACATTAAGTCCAAGTTACGGTATAACTGTTTTTTTTTTCTAATTAATAAATCTGAAATAGAAGTAAAATATTTTTAAAGAGAATTCTAATACAGTGTGATATTTGTGTCATATATGAGAGGATGAGGATGTCAGCATGTCACCTGTCTGTCCTCTCTGACTGTCACAGTCTGCTGCATCAGGCAGAGAGGAGAGAAAATCTCGAGACAATTCACAGATTCATCATTCATTACAAACTATGATGAAAATATGGGCTACATACAGAGCAAATTTGTCTTGCTATGGGTGTGTGTATATCAAATAGTCTATGTTTTTATCTGTATCTCTTGAGAATGGCCGATATTATCCTTTATCTTTTCTTTCCTGTTCAAAGACAAAATATACACATCTAGACAAAGGAAAGAATGACGTAATCGGATGGAACAAAGCCAAAAGAAAAAAAACTTTAGAGGCGGGAACATCCTTTCCACAAAATATATTACAGTAGTTCTCTTCACATCCGAGCATTAGTGCTTCATTAGACCACCTTATAAGCTTCAAAAAACACAGAAAGCAAATACTCTGGATTACCCATGGCATGACAAGCTCAGAATTTTTATTTTAACATTACTATCATTGAAAGAATCCCCTTGGAACAGCAGTATGTTGTAAAGCATGATAGAGAAAAAATATTCTCCAGAACGTCCAGATAACCAGTCCGCCCCTGCTGTAAGGAATCAACAAGGGAAACCTAGAGGCTAACCATGGATGGATCATCATGGTCGGATTAAATCATTTCTCATCTATTCTGAACCGTTAAATGTTGAATTAAAAATATAACCTTACAACAACAGAACGTGGTCACAAAAGATATCTTATCATTTGTTTCGTTACAATCTGACCTGGCTTTGTGCTCGTTTTCAAAATACCACCGGCTCAGGCTCCGCTTCGTTACTTGACAACACTCTTCTCTGTTTACAGTGGGCTCGTCAAATAGCGGGTTGTGATTGGCTTGATCTCCATTCAATCAGTCAAACTTGTCCAATACATTTTTGGCAATGAAACCCTCTGTAAAAAGTGAGGGGATGCTTTTTTTTTGTTTGTTTCTGTGAAAGCGGGTGTCAACATCCGCTACCCTAACTGGGGAGAGGCGCATGAATCCCTCTGTAAAAAGTGAGGGGGATGAATTTTTGTTTCTGTGAAAGTGCGGGTGTCTCAACTCCCCCAACCCCCGCGGCGTGACGCCCATGCCTGCCCACAACCTTTAAAATGCCTACACACCGAAGCGACTTGCTACCTCTACCTCTCACTCTTCATGTAAAGTCAATGTACAGCCACGATCCAGCGAGGCTAACTCTCCAGCGATGTTACAGTCACTTTTGACACAAACACATAGCTTGTCGCACTACTGCTCAAAGTTGAAAAAGTTGATATTTCTCAGGTGTGTAGCGTCAGTGTGCCACGACAGCCAATCAGCCTTTTACTGACGTCATTGTGCTCGTTCAAAACATGGAGGAAACACTTATCAACATAATATCCGGGTTTCCCATCCTTTAATCCTGTTTAACTCATAAAAATATCAAATATCAGGACCATGTAACAGCACAGTTTGGACTGTCTGGTAAGTTTTGTGTATGTGACTTGCTTTTTTAAAATTCTATATGACTGTACAAAGTCCCATTCAACCTGGAAAGCTGCCCCGCTTGCACGCAGCTGTTTCTGTTTACGTGTGTGCAGTTGGACATTTGCCAGAGGAGGTGGACTGGACTCCAGGATGTTTACCTGCGGGAGAAGAGGAAGGAGGAGGGAAGAAGCAGGTCAGTGGGAGGGCCAGTGAAGAAGTGGAGGTTCTCTGTGGTCCTGTCATTCCTCGACCCGTTTAGAACCCCGAGGAAGACGAGCAGGAACCTCACTGAGGAAGTCGAGGATGACTGGACAGCAGAGAACAGAGAGAGTTTATAGTGAAGTTCTGTCTGTTAGTTTCAACAACTTATATTCTTCCAATTAAAACACTTTCTATGTTGTTTTTTAAGCCAGCAAAAATATGTCATTTATTTTAATGTCCCCCCATCTGAAGCTTTACTGTTACAACGTTGAAGAGAGATTTTCACCCTGCTGATCTCAGAAGTTTCTTGCCCTGAAAATAAACCCTCTGAAATCCCTGGTCATGAGCTGTGTCTGACTGCAGCCTCTCAGGAAGAGGATTTGGCTTCAGCTCTCCAGTGTTGTGCTCTAATGTTTACTGTGGCTGCACAGACATGCCATTGGAGTGAGCTGTGAACTGAACAAACATCTGCCTCAAGGAGCGTCTCTCATCTGGGGAGGTGGTCTGCCTCCTCATGAATTATGGGAAATGTTCAAGCACACACAAAGGCAGATAAAGGCAGAGAGGGTTTTATACAAGTCAATGGACAGACATTTTTATTTGGAACAAAGTTTAATCTTTAAATGATTTGTTTTGACCTTTAAGTTTCTTTATCAAACTAAGTATTTCACATTTTTACAGGACTGTCATGGTCTGTCACTTTTCTAGATCATTCCTTTTAATCTGAGAAATGTTCTTGCAGTCCACTGCTGCTCTTTCCTGAATTTAATCATTTTTGGATTCAGTGAAATGAGTTTGCATCTCATCTCAGGAGCCACCATGATGTCAGTGGGCTGCTGTTTGATGCCACGTGTTTTAATCTTATTAGAATACTTATATTAAAAAGAGCACATGTTGATATTTCTTCAGCAAATAATGATTTCTTACTGTTTTTTTAATAAATGAAGATTATTAATAAAACATCCATTGGGTGGTGGTCTGGTAAAATTGTTAAATATGTGATTACTGCAGTGTCCTGTCTTTATATACTGTGTGAATAAATATAAATATTTTATATTAAATATATTTTTGTCATTATTATTGTTATTAAGTGTAAGCCTCAGCAATACAAATGTACCCAAGGTTGATGATGTTGACCTTTTATTGTGATTGATGCTTAAAGCTCACATTTGAGTCTCATTTCTGTCTCTCTGCACACATTGGAGCTCCATCTCACTGGGCCTAAAGATCTTCACTTCACTTCATCAGCATTTGATGACGTCTCCCATGCAGAAGCAGAGACACTCACAGATGTGATAAATAACACACAGATCAGCTGAGTGCTGCTCAGATGTCTGCACACACAGCTCTAAATACAATATCAGCTGTTTGTATCACATAGTTTAGAATCAGCACCAGGACACACACACACATTCACATCTCACAAACACACTCTCACATATACCAAACACTCATATTCTTCACTTTAATAAATATGTGCTCTTCCTCCTGTGCATCCAGACTTCCTCTGCAGATGATGGACTGACCATCTCTGCTCCTTTGACTGGCTCTGGACTTCAAACCTGGATTTTCTTCTTTGGAACAAAAACTCACAAAGGCAGCATTTGGTTCACCATCCTCCATTTTTGATCTTCTTCGGTCTGAAGGAGGATATACCAGATCCTCCATTTTTGATCTTCTTCAGTCTGTAGGAGGATATGCCAGATCCTCCATTTTTCATCTTCTTCAGTCTGTAGGAGGATATACCAGATCCTCCATTTTTGATCTTCTTCAGTCTGTAGGAGGATATGCCAGATCCTCCATTTTTCATCTTCTTCAGTCTGTAGGAGGATATGCCAGATCCTCCATTTTTCATCTTCTTCAGTCTGTAGGAGGATATACCAGATCCTCCATTTTTCATCTTCTTCAGTCTGTAGTATTTTCCATCTTCTTCAGTCTGTAGGAGGATATGCCAGATCCTCCATTTTTCATCTTCTTCAGTCTGTAGGAGGATATATCAGATCCTCAATTTTTCAACTTCTTCGGTCTGAAGGAGGATATGCCAGATCCTCCATTTTTCATCTTCTTCAGTCTGTAGGAGGATATACCAGATCCTCCATTTTTCATCTTCTTCAGTCTGTAGGAGGATATGCCAGATCCTTCATTTTTCATCTTCTTCAGTCTGCAGGAGGATATACCAGATCCTCCACTTTTCATCTTCTTCAGTCTGAAGGAGGATATGCCTGATCCTCAATTTTTCATCTTCTTCAGTCTGTAGGAGGATATACCAGATCCTCCATCTTTCATCTTCTTCGGTCTGAAGGAGGATATGCCAGATCCTCCATTTTTCATCTTCTTCAGTCGGTAGGAAGATATGCCAGATCCTCCATTTTTCATCTTTTCCAGTCTGTAGGAGGATATACCAGATCCTTCATTTTTCATCTTCTTCAGTCTGTAGGAGGATATACCAGATCCTCCATTTTTCATCTTCAGTCTGAAGGAGGATATGCCAGATCCTCCATTTTTCATCTTCTTCAGTCTGTAGGAGGATATGCCAGATCCTCAATTTTTCATCTTCTTCTGTATGTAGGAGGATATACCAGATCCTTCATTTTTCATCTTCTTCAGTCTGCAGGAGGATATACCAGATCCTCCATTTTTCATCTTCAGTCTGTAGGAGGATATACCAGATCCTCCATTTTTCATCTTCTTCGGTCTGAAGGAGGATATATCAGATCCTCAATTTTTCATCTTCTTCGGTCTGAAGGAGGATATGCCAGATCCTCAATTTTTCATCTTCTTCAGTCTGTAGGAGGATATACCAGATCCTCCATTTTTCATCTTCTTCGGTCTGAAGGAGGATATATCAGATCCTCAATTTTTCATCTTCTTCGGTCTGAAGGAGGATATATCAGATCCTCAATTTTTCATCTTCTTCGGTCTGAAGGAGGATATGCCAGATCCTAAATTATTCATCTTCTTCGGTCTGAAGGAGGATATGCCAGATCCTCAATTTTTCATCTTCTTCAGTCTGTAGGAGGATATACCAGATCCTCCATTTTTCATCTTCTTCGGTCTGAAGGAGGATATACCAGATCCTCCATTTTTCATCTTCTTCGGTCTGTAGGATGATATACCAGATCCTCCATTTTTCATCTTCTTCGGTCTGTAGGAGGATATACCAGATCCTCCATTTTCCATCTTCTTCAGTCTGTAGGAGGATATGCCAGATCCTCCATTTTTCATCTTCAGTCTGTAGGAGGATATATCAGATCCTCCATTTTTCATCTTCTTCGGTCTGAAGGAGGATATGCCAGATCCTCAATTTTTCATCTTCTTCGGTCTGAAGGAGGATATGCCAGATCCTCCATTTTCCATCTTCTTCAGTCTGTAGGAGGATATATCAAATCCTCAATTTTTCATCTTCTTCGGTCTGAAGGAGGATATGCCAGATCCTCAATTTTTCATCTTCTTCAGTCTGTAGGAGGATATACCAGATCCTCCATTTTTCATCTTCTTCGGTCTGAAGGAGGATATGCCAGATCCTCCATTTTCCATCTTCTTCAGTCTGTAGGAGGATATATCAGATCCTCAATTTTTCATCTTCTTCGGTCTGAAGGAGGATATGCCAGATACTCCATTTTTCATCTTCTTCAGTCTGTAGGAGGATATACCAGATCTTCAATTTTTCATCTTCTTCGGTCTGAAGGAGGATATGCCAGATCCTCAATTTTTTATCTTCTTCAGTCTGCAGGAGTATATACCAGATCCTCCACTTTTCATCTTCTTCAGTCTGAAGGAGGATATGCCAGATCCTCCATTTTTCATCTTCTTCAGTCTGTAGGAGGATATACCAGATCCTCCATTTTTCATCTTCTTCGGTCTGAAGGAGGATATGCCAGATCCTCCATTTTCCATCTTCTTCAGTCGGTAGGAGGATATGCCAGATCCTCAATTTTTCATCTTTTCCAGTCTGTAGGAGGATATGCCAGATCCTTCATTTTTCATCTTCTTCAGTCTGTAGGAGGATATACCAGATCCTCCATTTTTCATCTTCAGTCTGAAGGAGGATATGCCAGATCCTCCATTTTTCATCTTCTTCAGTCTGTAGGAGGATATGCCAGATCCTCAATTTTTCATCTTCTTCGGTCTGTAGGAGGATATACCAGATCCTTCATTTTTCATCTTCTTCAGTCTGTAGGAGGATATACCAGATCCTCCATTTTTCATCTTCAGTCTGTAGGAGGATATGCCAGATCCTCCATTTTTCATCTTCTTCAGTCTGTAGGAGGATATACCAGATCCTCCATTTTTCTTCTTCAGTCTGTAGGAGGATATGCCAGATCCTCAATTTTTCATCTTTTCCAGTCTGTAGGAGGATATACCAGATCCTTCATTTTTCATCTTCTTCAGTGTGTAGGAGGATATACCAGATCCTCCATTTTTCATCTTCTTCAGTCTGTAGGAGGATATGCCAGATCCTCAATTTTTTATCATCTTCTTAGGTCTGTAGGAGGATATACCAGATCCTCCATTTTTCATCTTCTTCTGTCCGAAGGAGGATATACCAGATCCTCCATTTTTCATCGTCTTCAGCCTGTAGGAGGATATGCCATATCCTCCATTTTTCATCTTCTTCAGTCTGTAGGAGGATATACCAGATCCTCCATTTTTCATCTTCTTCGGTCTGAAGGAGGATATATCAGATCCTCCATTTTTCATCTTCTTCGGTCTGAAGGAGGATATGCCAGATCCTCAATTTTTCATCTTCTTCAGTCTGTAGGAGGATATACCAGATCCTCCATTTTTCATCTTCTTCGGTCTGAAGGAGGATATATCAGATCCTCCATTTTTCATCTTCTTCGGTCTGAAGGAGGATATATCAGATCCTCAATTTTTCGTCTTCTTCGGTCTGAAGGAGGATATGCCAGATCCTCAATTTTTCATCTTCTTCGGTCTGAAGGAGGATATGCCAGATCCTCAATTTTTCATCTTCTTCGGTCTGTAGGAGGATATACCAGATCCTCCATTTTTCATCTTCTTCGGTCTGAAGGAGGACATACCAGATCCTCCATTTTTCATCTTCTTCGGTCTGTAGGATGATATACCAGATCCTCCATTTTTCATCTTCTTCGGTCTGTAGGAGGATATACCAGATCCTCCATTTTCCATCTTCTTCAGTCTGTAGGAGGATATGCCAGATCCTCCATTTTTCATCTTCTTCAGTCTGTAGGAGGATATATCAGATCCTCAATTTTTCATCTTCTTCAGTCTGTAGGAGGATATATCAAATCCTCAATTTTTCATCTTCTTCGGTCTGAAGGAGGATATGCCAGATCCTCAATTTTTCATCTTCTTCAGTCTGTAGGAGGATATACCAGATCCTCCATTTTTCATCTTCTTCGGTCTGAAGGAGGATATATCAGATCCTCAATTTTTCATCTTCTTCGGTCTGAAGGAGGATATATCAGATCCTCAATTTTTCGTCTTCTTCGGTCTGAAGGAGGATATGCCAGATCCTCAATTTTTCATCTTCTTCGGTCTGAAGGAGGATATGCCAGATCCTCAATTTTTCATCTTCTTCAGTCTGTAGGAGGATATACCAGATCCTCAATTTTTCATCTTCTTCGGTCTGAAGGAGGATATACCAGATCCTCCATTTTTCATCTTCTTCAGTCTGTAGGATGATATACCAGATCCTCAATTTTTCATCTTCTTCGGTCTGTAGGAGGATATACCAGATCCTCCATTTTCCATCTTCTTCAGTCTGTAGGAGGATATATCAAATCCTCAATTTTTCATCTTCTTCGGTCTGAAGGAGGATATGCCAGATCCTCAATTTTTCATCTTCTTCGGTCTGTAGGAGGATATACCAGATCCTCCATTTTTCATCTTCTTCGGTCTGAAGGAGGATATGCCAGATCCTCCATTTTCCATCTTCTTCAGTCTGTAGGAGGATATATCAGATCCTCAATTTTTCATCTTCTTCGGTCTGAAGGAGGATATGCCAGACACTCCATTTTCCATCTTCTTCAGTCTGTAGGAGGATATACCAGATCCTCAATTTTTCATCTTCTTCAGTCTGTAGGAGGATATACCAGATCCTCCATTTTTCATCTTCTTCGGTCTGAAGGAGGATATGCCAGATCCTCCATTTTTCATCTTCTTCAGTCGGTAGGAGGATATGCCAGATCCTCAATTTTTCATCTTTTCCAGTCTGTAGGAGGATATACCAGATCCTTCATTTTTCATCTTCTTCAGTCTGTAGGAGGATATACCAGATCCTCCATTTTTCATCTTCAGTCTGAAGGAGGATATGCCAGATCCTCAATTTTTCATCTTCTTCAGTCTGTAGGAGCATATGCCAGATCCTCCATTTTTCATCTTCTTCAGTCTGTAGGAGGATATACCAGATCCTTCATTTTTCATCTTCTTCAGTCTGTAGGAGGATATACCAGATCCTCCATTTTTCATCTTCAGTCTGTAGGAGGATATGCCAGATCCTCCATTTTTCATCTTCTTCAGTCTGTAGGAGGATATACCAGATCCTCCATTTTTCATCTTCAGTCTGAAGGAGGATATGCCAGATCCTCCATTTTTCATCTTCTTCAGTCTTTAGGAGGATATGCCAGATCCTCAATTTTTCATCTTTTCCAGTCTGTAGGAGGATATACCAGATCCTTCATTTTTCATCTTCTTCAGTCTGTAGGAGGATATACCAGATCCTCCATTTTTCATCTTCTTCAGTCTGTAGGAGGATATGCCAGATCCTCAATTTTTTATCATCTTCTTAGGTCTGTAGGAGGATATGCCAGATCCTCCATTTTTCATCTTTTCCAGTCTGTAGGAGGATATACCAGATCCTCCATTTTTCATCTTCTTCAGTGTGTAGGAGGATATACCAGATCCTCCATTTTTCATCATCTTCAGCCTGTAGGAGGATATGCCATATCCTCCATTTTTCATCTTCTTCAGTCTGTAGGAGGATATACCAGATCCTCCATTTTTCATCTTCAGTCTGTAGGAGGATATACCAGATCCTCCATTTTTCATCTTCTTCAGTCTGTAGGAGGATATACCAGATCCTCCATTTTTCATCTTCTTCAGTCTGTAGGAGGATATACCAGATCCTCCATTTTTCATCTTCTTCAGTCTGTAGGAGGATATACCAGATCCTCCATTTTTCATCTTCTTCAGTCTGTAGGAGGATATACCAGATCCTCCATTTTCATCATCTTCTTTAGTCTGTAGGAGGATATACCAGATCCTCCATTTTTCATCTTCTTTAGTCTGTAGGAGGATATACCAGATCCTCCATTTTTCATCTTCAGTCTGTAGGAGGATATACCAGATCCTCCATTTTTTCATCTTCTTCTGTCTGTAGGAGGATATACCAGATCCTCCATTTTTCATCTTCAGTCTTTAGGAGGATATACCAGATCCTCCATTTTTCATCTTCAGTCTGTAGGAGGATATACCACATCCTCCATTTTTCATCTTCAGTCTGTAGGAGGATATACCAGATCCTTCCATTTTTCATCGTCTTCAGTCCGTGGCGGATATACCAGATCCTCCATTTTTCATCTCTTCAGTCCGTGGATATACCAGATCCTCCATTTTCATCATCTTCTTAGGTCTGTCGGAGGATATACCAGATCCTCCATGTATAATCTTCTTTATTCTCTAGGAGGATATACCAGATCCTCCATTTTTCATCTTCTTCTGTCGAAGGAGGATATACCAGATCCTCCATTTTCATTCTTCAGCCTGTAGGAGGATATATCCCAGATCCTCCATTTTTCATCTTCTTCTGTCTGTAGGAGGATATACCAGATCCTCCATTTTTCATCTTCAGTCTGTAGGAGGATATGCCAGATCCTCCATTTTTCATCTTCAGTCTGTAGGAGGATATGCCAGATCCTCCATTTTTCATCTTCTTCAGTCTGTAGATATACCAGATCCTCCTTTTTTTATTGTTGTTACAGCTCTAATTGCTCTCACTGTTCTGATATCAGGATGCACACAGGGCAGAATTAAGGCTTCGTAACTAGATTGTGGAGTTGGCACGTTCAAAGGTAAACACACATTTCCTCACGTGCCATCTAGATAACAGCAGCCACATGTGAAGTAGGATGTCCCTAACAGGTCTGATTGTTGGTTAATGTCAAAGTCCTCCATGGGTCTGATCACAGAGACAGCACAGCAGAGGAATGCCAACAGCACCATGATTAGTTTTCTTATTTTAGAGAGCTTTAAAGTCAAATAAAAGTCTCACCTTTCATTTACAGACACTTTTGCAGTTCTCTTCACTGTCCGGTCAAACAGCCAATAGCATCAAGAAAGAGGCCGCCTATCTTCATGGACTTCCTGTTCTGTTCCAAAGAGCCCATTCACACTGGTGTTTTAAGACAAGTATGTGTTTCTGGGACCTTTTGCTTTTCCTGTGGTTGTCGTTTGCAAATTAAAATGAAGTTTATTCTTAGATTAAAAAAGAATAATCAGACTTTTCAAGATGTTGCCAGGTTTGGAGTCTTGAGAGATGCTGTGTATTTTTAACAATGAAATTGAAACTATTTTCCATTTGTTCTTTGTATGCCTTTGTAGCCGTGCATTTTGGGCAGATGTAGAGTAGATCTATGACGCACAGACCAGGTCCACAGTTTGACTTACAGAAAAGAATGTTTTATATTTTTATGATAGTGAAAATAGAAACTGTCAGGGATGTATTTTATTTATTAACTCCGCCAAGGAGGTTATGTTTTCGGGAGAGTTTGTCTGTCTGTCCGTCCGTATGGTATGTTTTCAGGAATCTAAATATTTAGATGAAATAAACGTAGGAGTAATATTTATGGTCAAAATAACAATATGGCTGAGGACTGTGGCACTGTCACAAGGTCTGCGCTCTCCGAGTGCTTTCTAGTTAACTTATGTTGGAAATGTTATATTTATGTCAGTGTAAATGTGAAGCTGGAGGCTTAGCTGTCTCTGAGTGAACTGTTCCCTGCTCTGATTAACCTGCAGAGGGGCAGAGTTCCAGGTATTGATGGTCTACATGTGGACTTCTGGTCTGTGATCTGAGAGGATCTGTTGGAGGTCCTCAGAGACAGTTTGGAGAGCGGTCACCTCCTCTGAGCTGCAGGAGGGCGACCTGCAGGACTTAAGAACTGGAGACCAGTGTCCCTGTTAGGTTCAGAGTACAACATCCTGTGATGGAGTCCATCATCTACCACCAGGATTACAACTTTATTTCTAGAAATCATTTTTTTAAAGATTTTTCTTGGATGCCCCACAAACACACACACAGATACACTTTCCAGTGTCCCTTTAATTCTTTCTTTTCATTTTGTACTTTTTCCCAGATTGTTATGTTTCAGCCTCCTCCACCCAGAGGTCTGAATTAAAGATGAGCAGTCTATGACTGTAACAAATCTATGAAATCAGACATTCTCTGACGTTCTTAGAAATCACGACACATTTATCATAAAATATCCTGAATGACACCCACAGATTTCAGAGTAACATAACCAACTGAAGTTACAATATTGGTGTGGGCAATTCTCAGGTTAATCTAACTTTCTAAAAAACAACATTAAAGGTTGATGACCAGTATCTCTTGCTTCTCCACTGTATAATATTGAACTTAAAACTTATTTATGTCTATCTCTCCAGCATTAACATTGTCTGCTCACTATCTTTAAGTCTGGCTTTATGTAGTCAATAGTAAGGGTATTTTCACTCCACTTCTGACATGATTTGTAGAGTTTATTCAAAGTGTCTCACCATCTGAAGTGCAGTAGCTCCCGCCTATGACATTATCTGATTGGATTTTAATGAATGTGATTGACAGAACGATCGTCCAATCAGCTGCTGGATCTGCTGTTTAAAGGTTCTACTCTCCCAAAAGACTTTCGATGGACTCTTCTCCAGATCAACAAGTGAAATATTTTAAAGGATCCATCTGGTGAACCAGGAAAGGCAACAACATGGGCTGATGAGACAGCACAAGGGTTAAAGGGCTGATAATCAGGAGTTATCAGAGATCCTCAGGTAAAGCTGATCCCATGCAGACAGAGTTAAGTCATAAATCTGAAACACACATCAGGGGCTTTGAGATGAAGGAACTGCACATGGATTTTTAGACCTTGGTGAATGATATACAGATATATCTCACGTGTCAGAGCCCTGATTGGTTACCTGGCCTGGTGGAGCGGTATATAATCCAACAGTATGTCTCTCTGGATCACCTGCTGTTCAGTCTGTCCTCAGTCCATCTGAACTCCAACAGATTCAGGGTGAAAACATGGGTGGTGGACACTCACAACAAACCTATGACAGGGTTGCTGCTGGTTTGTATGACACTGCTCTGCGACACCCATGCCTCCTACCAAACGTGGGCATAGATGAAACCCTGCAGAGGTATTCAGGTGTGGACTCCACCTTCCAGCTGCAGGACTTCTCTGATTCACACATCGATGCCGTGCCGGACTACATCGCCGACATTGGCATGGCTTTAGCGGGACTGAAACTCGTCCCAAATGCTGTTGGGATTGGAGCCATGGTGATTTCAATGATCATCGAGCTCATCGTCAAAGATGGCCCTGTCAATGATAATTCATACCACATGCTCCAACGTATTTTTGGGGAGGAGAAAGCCTCGGCTGTCCGGGACACCATGTCAGAGTATGTGGGGCGCCATCGCACCTTTATCAACAACGACAATCGACTTGTGATTGAACTGCTGCGCCTGGAAGTGCAGCTGTACCGCCATCTGACCAAACTGAGAAACTCCCTGCTGCATGACGGACAGATGAGTACTCGAGGCTTCAGGATCTGGGCCAACGGGGCCTCGTTCCACGCTCAGATGTTGATCCACGGGGCTCGGCTGGGTGTTAAGAGTGGAGAACATCCATCTGAATATACTGGTGCCATTTCACTGGCTCTTGAAATGTACTTGGAGGATCTGGATCGTTTGATGGAGAAATTCAAGGAGTATGAGTCAGGAAATATTCAAATATACACAGAATCACACTGTAACCGGTTTTGTCGAAGGCTTTGTCGAATAAGCAATCGTGAGCAGAACTGTAATGTGATCTATCATGCAATAGGTAACGACGATCCCTGTGATAACAGTCTGAACTGGCGTTACAACAAACATGTTTTCTCAAGACATGAACCCATTTCAAGCTTGAGGAGTCACTTTTTAAACATGAAGAACAACCTGAACACTCTGATCAGCCAACATGATTCCTTCACTCCGCCGTCAGCAGCTGTGACGGGACAGATTATGTCAGGGTACCTGCAGCTCCTCATAAAGGCTTAATGTTTGTTCTTGAAATGTAAAGCTCCATGAAGTCTTATGTTCACTTCTGATTTGTGTCCTGTTATTAAACTGGATTCATATTTGTCCCCTTAGACTGATAAGTACCTAAAAACAGCCCAGCCCTGATGATCTAACAGAACAATGACGTTTTGTTCTCAGACCAATGCTCCTGATATCCAGAGACACAAACTAAAACATTACTGACTTTGGGTTTGAAAAATGCAGTTTTGACCTGAACAATAACTCTCTGGTCCATTAGCTGAAAACCACCTGTTGGTTTCATAGGGAACATTTAAAGTCAGTGAATTAGCAGTTTTGTATTAAATAAGTTTTGTGATGGACCAGCAGAGCAGCATGGATTAACAATAATAATAAAACATGGTACACCTAAACATGTCTGAACACTCTGCAGGGCCATTTCAGAACCACGGGCAGACATGTTTGATTAAATTCAACTCATTATCCTCTGAACTCAGTGTCAGGAATATCTTATGAATCAGACAAGTTCAATCTCAGTTATCTGACGTGGGCCTTATTCCAGTTTTTAAAGGTTTAAGCACACAGAAGTCACAGCAGGTAAAATAAACATTCCACTTTCACAAATCCACAACTTTAAATATAACCTGTACCAAACTGGATACACAATCTTTACAGTATATTTTCATAAATATGTTTTCTGTTCCATACGTTGATGCAAAAATGTCCAAAACTTAAATTTGACTTTAGAAACTGAACATGAACCTGTTCTTTTAATGTTTGCTTTGATTTTATTATTATTATTCTACAGTAAAGCAGTGCAGACTCTTGTTTTTGTGGAGAGTATTTCTTATCAAGGCTCATGAAGTTACATTACTTTATTATTAATTCATTTTCAAGAATCAAAGGTATTGTTTGCTTATCAACTGATTTACTTCATCTTTGAATCTATGTGTTAAATTTGTTTTCAGACATGACGGATGATTTATTTTTGTATGACTGTGACCTAAATTTACTCCAGTGATTTCTGTGGTGCCTTTAATGTACTGTCTACTAAAATATTCATTTATATTTAACTGCTTAAATGAACAAATACTGACATTGTTTATGAATTGGTTTGATTATGCATGTTTGTAAATTTTTATGCTGGAAATAAAGGGAAATTCAATGTTTATTTTTGTCCTCTTAAATAAAAAAATAATAATAAACAATGAAATCAGCTATTTTGCAGTTTCTGTACATTCTGACGTTCATATTTGATCTGTGTTTGGCTGTGAGTCAGAAGACTGTGACTTTCATTTGCTTTATGTTTTTATGATTATGAAATATAATGTCTAACAGACTTGCTGTAAATAAAACTTCTCTGGTCTGAAATGATGTATTTTGGAAATTTTCAACAGTAAGTTCAATAAACATTTAAAAAGTGTATAAAGAATCTTCTTCATGTTTTCATTCAAAGACAAACCCAAATTTAAAGGAGGACATGAATTCAGTGATGATGATACAGAATATTTTAAAAATAGAATCAATACAAAAACTTAAGCATGTTTATTTCTGTGCTGATTGTAACCATCTCCTTGCTTGTTGCTCAAATTTCAGGCTTTAATTTGTCTGGAGCTCTTTTTGCTGCTTTTGTTCATCATTCATGTTTGTAATGAAACAAAATCTAAGCAGCTCTATAAATAAAATATGATGCTTTACCTGACGGTCATATTTGTTAGAGCTCAGTGCAGTTTAGTCAGCATTAATACATCTTTTCTGACTGACTCAGAGTAATCAGTCTCCTGCTTAAGCAGTTCTTACTCACACTGTGATCGGCTGGTTTATTTGAACCCTCAGAGAAACAAAGGGAGTCTTTGGACTCAAAGAAAACACCAAACCAAACAGACAGAGAAGAATCAGAGAGAACTGAGATGGACAGAAGCTTTTTAGAGAGCAGTGGTTTGTGCAGAGCAGCAAGAGCGTCTAAAATCAGAGTAAATCCAGAATAAGACTGAAAAGGCTGTGCAGCTGATTTTTCATGGTGGGAAAAGTGCAGTATCACAGCTGGAGCTGTTCATACTGTCCACCTGCTGTGAAGATGTGCTCTAAGCCTTGGCCCCAGTGATCCATCTGTTAGCCTATAACAGTCTGCAGTCCTCCTCCATTACAGCAGGTCCAGTTTACACAGGACATCATGGAGGAAGTTACTGATCCAGGTGTTTTATTGTCCTGTAAACAGCTGTGGCTGATACATATGTTATCATCAGACTGTCATTGTTATTATTGTTATTACAGCTCTAATTCTTATCACTGCTCTGTTATGTAAGGCTTGTTAACTAGATTGTGGAGTTGGCACGTTCAAAGGTAAACACACATTTCCTCACGTGCCATCTAGATAATAGCACCCACATGTGAAGCAGGATGTCCCTAACAGGTCTGATTCTTGGTTAACCCTTTCATACATGAATTTTTAAATCACAAAGGAAGACTTTTTCAATGTTTGTTTTTACTTTCATTCAAGTTAAAAATCATGTTCTTTTTTTTTCTGGTTATATTTTGAGGGAGATATTCATCTGTCAACTTCGCCATGCATCAACGGTATAAATAGTAATTTAGTGGAACTAAATATCGATCCACAAACACCTCTTTGGCAAACATTTATTAAGAGTAAATAAAAATAAAGGAAGTGTTCAAAGCACATATATTATTTTTGTTTATTCAAACTATTCACTTGTGAATTCCACCATAATTTATATGTAAAAATACAAAATTATGTAAAATCCGAATACAGGTAAAATGCCAAATTGGCCCTTCATCAACTATTTTAAAATTATTATGTAATATCTAAATATGATAGAAAAAAAAAAGGTGCAAAGTTCATATTTTTATGAAACTTAAGAAAAATTGGGAGTTCACAACCTGATAGTTGAGTATTGTACTGCAGCCTAAAGGGTATAAAATTTAATTTGAATATCTGTCTACTGTAGCGGGCATTATGCATGAAAGGCTTAATATAAAAGTCCTCTATGGGTCTGATCACAGAGACAGGACAGCAGAGGAATGCCAACAGCACCATGATTAGTTTTCTTATTTTAGAGAGCTTTAAAGTCAAATAAAAGTCTCACCTTTCATTTACAGACACATTTGCAGTTCTCTTCACTGTCCGGTCAAACAGCCAATCACATCAAGGAAGAGGCCGCCTCTCTACACTTTTTACTTCATGGACTTCCTGTTTGGTTCCAAAGAGCCCATTCACACTGGTGTTTTAAGACAAGTATGTGTTTCTGGGACCGTTTGCTTTTCCTGTGGTTGTCGTTGGTTCTGGCTGGAGAGTGTTGACCCAGCAGTCTCTGGAGAGGAGGTCCATGCAGAAGTTTGAGGCTGCTGCAAGACCCCTGGAAGGTGCACGAGGGCGTGCAGGGAGAAGATGGTTTGACTAACCTTTCCCTGCAGATGGATCCTGATTCACTGTCATCAGACAGATCCACTCTGCCAAGCTCCAGTCTACAATGACTGTGAGAGGCCCACAGTAGGACAGAGATTAGCATCAGTGCTAACAACTGTAGCAGATCTGGACCACATTGATTTGAAATGAAAAACAAACTTCTGTTTAAAAAGATTCTTCCTCTCCACTCTGACATGTTTTGCAGAGAGCCTGTTTACTGAGTGGATCATGTTCTGTCCTTTACACCCAGCAGGAACACCCACCCACTACAGCAACTGATTGGCCCATAATCATTTTGATTGATGGAATGATGGCCCAATCATCTGCTGGATATGCTTTTGGGAGGTTCTGCCCATCTCTATGTGCTGTTACCCAGATATATAGAACAGTCCATCTGGTGTGTCTGTGTGGTTTTATGGCCTAACAAACATTTTTACAGCCTCATCCAAAAATGTCCTGAATGTGTAATAAATCAGGATTGAAACGGGTGTGTTTAGGACCCAAATGCAGTACACAAGCTCTCAGGAACAGTTGGTAATGACTTTTATTCAGACCACAGCAAACAGGATACGGAGCAGGCAAAATAATTCCAGTACTGTGCTCGGATTCGAACTCGGGACGCTGGGTCTGCAGGCGAGCGCTCTCCCACTCGGCCAACCAGGCGGTGGTGCTCAGTCAAGGGTAACACAGTCTAATGAGCACGGTACCACAGTCTCTTTGGCACAGACGAGGGAAAGAGGAGGGGAAGCTTACTTTAGCTGAAGACGAAGCTGGGGAAGCTCCAAGGAGTGTAGAGCCGGCTGGCCGTGCAGCGGGGCCGATGAGGAGTGAGCAGAGAAGAGGTCGAAGACAGGCTGGGGGGTCGTAGCCAGGAGAGCAGTCCGAGAAGGCAGAAGCACAGTAGAGGAGCAGGCAGGAGGACAGTCGAGGCCAGGCGGAGGAGTCGTTACCAGATGAGCAGACAGATACCAGAGACGCTGAGGCAGAGCACGAGGTCAGGGGCAGAAGGCAGGTGAGTTTACCGGGAGGCAGGCAAGGAACGCAGGTCAGAGACAGGCAGAGTCGGCAACAGGAGATCAGACGGGGAATGAACGCTGGAAAGTCTCGCATGACGCTGAAGAACAATCTGGCACTGACTGAGAGTACTGGAGAGGCTTATATGCAGGGCTGATTGTGATGAGCTGCAGCTGTGAAGGCAGGTGAGCAGAGTTGGGCTGATGAGGTGGGCGTGGCTGGCAGGTAGAGTGGAGCAGGGGGAGAGGAACACTGCAGCAATGTGGCAGGAGGAGAGGGAGAGACAGGGACTGTGACAAGGATGCTCTCACTCTCACGGTGTTATTGCTGTTCTTACTCACTGGCTCAATGCAGTGAGAAAACTCTAATAATTCAACATTGTGCTGAATATTGTCTGGACGTGGTGCACATGCATAAATGTTTCCTCATAATTTCAACTTTTTATCTCATAATTATGACTTTTTTTCTCAAAATTTTGACTTTATATATAATAATGATGACATTGTTCCTGATAATTCTGACTTTATATCTCATTAGTATGACTTTATCTCATTATTTTGACTTTAAATCTCATAATTATGACTATCTTTAAATTATGACTTATGTCTAATAACTATGACTTTTTACCTCATAATTATGACTTTAATATCATAGAATTGACTTTTTCTCATAATTATTATTTCGTTATCTAATGATTATGAAGTTTATCTCAGAATTACAACTTTATATCTCATTAGTATGACTTTGTTATCGCATAGTTATGACATTTTATCTCATAATTATGACTTTGCATCTCATAATTTTGACTTGTTATAATCATTATTTCTCATATAATATCTGTTTTAAGCAAAGGTTAAGAAATTTCGATTTAATGAAAGGTTGTGTAAATATGACTTTATGTGAGTACAGTTTGCAGACAAGCTTCTGCTGTTGAAGTGAATAATTAACAGCTTTCCTTCCACATCAGTGCCTCTGTTGAACTGTTCTGTAGAGAAGTAGTTACAGTTGTTTGTGATGGATGAGAAGAAGTTATGATCTCATTCATTTAATTCACATCCTGATGTTATCTTCAGTACATTCAATGTTTTTCCAGTCTCAGGTGATTGTGTTAATGTTTTCTCCAGGTGCAGATGAGTGATAATTCTCATGTGTCATGCAGTGCAGGGGCGTAGAATTGGTTGGTGACACTAGGACACGTCCCTATCAATATTATGTCACTACGCTGCCCCTCCCTATAACCAAAACACTGTGTTTAGGGCCCCAGTTTGTGTAAGAGGACGTATTCTCCACCGTCTGCTGCAGCCATGATCCGCTCTGTGGAGAACAGGCCTGATATTTTCCATTTAAAGTCCGGCTGTTACCGCTGTTGTCTGTCAGTTTTGTCTTTTTGTGATGAACCTGAACATTTAATCTAAATCCCTCCTGGATCTTTGGATGTGCACTCTTCTGTGTGCTGGTGAGCATAAGCACAGTGAGGGATCATCGGTCACTTTGTGTGACTTTATAATTCAAACAGTGTCTTTATAGCTCATGTGCGCTGTTTAAGTGAACTTTAGAAATGACGAGTCAGCCTTTAGATGAATCAGAACTCAACATTCTTCATCAGTCCAGCTCTGTTTCACTCACTCACTGTTTTCTAAAGGATAAATTCATCCTCAGGTTTCCTGCATCACTTATTCTCCATCATATAAAAACAGTCTGTGAAGGACCAAGTGCCAAATACATCCTACTAGTGCAGCGGTTCTCAACCTGTGGGTGGAGGCCCATAAGTGGGTCTCAGAGCTGTTGTCAGTGGACGGTGAATAAATCAGATAAAGATGTGGGAAACATGTCTTCAGAGTATGGAGGCCCTAAGAAGACAAACATCCATCAGAGTTTACCCACTCTCCTCCATAGTGGCTCACGCGTTTATTGTCTGTTTCTTTTTCTTCATCTTCTGAACAGCATTTCAATTTGCTTCTAGTCCTAGGGCATTGAGAAAAACCTCACAAACATGCTGCTCGGTCCTGATCGGTGTGCTATGACTTTTATAAGAAGGCCTCATGCTGGACAGGCTGTTTGTAACTCTGTCATTTCTTACACTATCTTCATCAACATTACATATTCACGTTCCCAAGACTTGCCCTACACTCACGGTAATTTTAGATTTAACGTAGCTCTTATGGTCGTGAAGAAAAGAGCAGCTGTTCAACACTGTCTCAAGGCATCAAAATGCCTTGAGAAAAGTGAGCCAAAGTGAGTGCCTCTGGCCGCACCTGTTCCTGTTACCATGACTACAGAGCCCTGCCTCTCTGTTTGAAGTTTCACAGACATTATCTGAGCTTTGAAAGGGCCCATTAAGCCCAAATATGTGTATGTGTGTGTGTGTGTGTATGTGTGTGTGTGTGTGTATTGATGAAGTTAAAGGGACCTAATCTTCACACAGAATCTCCACCAATAAACACAAAGTGTGTGCCTGTTTTTGCAGTTCATACGAAGCACGCATGTATGTGTGAGTGTGTGTGTGTGTTTATTAAAGACATGGGAGTTCAGTTTCAACCGGACCCCCACTCATCAAGTGCTTGGTGACATCAGTCTGAAAGGGAGGGGAAGCACCATCAGGTAGATCAAGAATACAGCTCAAGGTTGGGTGCCAGGTAATTGGCATCAGCTAATTCGGCCACACAAGACCAAATCACATGAAAAAAGTCTCCTGACATCTCTACTGCTGAGATGAGGAGATGTTACTTGGGATTACAGGGACTGCCTTAAATTGGTTTAAGTCCTACTTATCTAATAGATATCAGTTTGTACACGTGAACAACAAGTCCTCTGTGTACACTAAAGTAAGTTATGGGGTTCCTCAAGGTTCAGTGCTAGGTCCAATTCTCTTCTCTATATATATGCTTCCCCTTGGTGAAATCATGAGGAAATACTCTGTTAATTTTCACTGCTACGCTGATGATACACAGCTTTATGTATCACTGAAGCCAGGTGAGACAAACCACTTAGATAAACTAGATGCCTGTTTAAAGGACATCAGAACCTGGATGGCCAGAAATTTTCTTCTTCTTAACTCAGACAAGACAGAGATTATTGTGCTGGGCCCTCGACACCTTAGAGAATCCTTTTCTAGTGATTTAACTGCCATAGATGGCATTAGCCTGGCACCAAGCACAACTGTTAGAAATCTAGGAGTGCTATTTGATCAGGATTTATCCTTTAACTCCCACAAAAAGCAAATTTCAAAAACAGCCTTTTTTCATCTTCGTAGCATCGCTAAAATCAGGCCTATCCTGTCCCAGAGCGATGCTGAAAAGCTAGTCCATGCTTTTGTTACCTCTAGACTGGACTATTGTAATTCTCTGCTTTCAGGCTGTCCCAGCAAGTCACTTAAGGCCTTCAGCTGGTCCAAAATGCTGCAACCGTGTGCTGACTAGAACTAGGAGAAGAGACCACATTACTCCTGTTTTAGCTTCTCTGCATTGGCTTCCCATTAAATATAGAATAGAATTCAAGATTCTTCTCCTCACCTATAAAGCTCTCAGTGGACAGGCACCAGTCTATCTTAAAAGAGCTTGTAGTGCCGTCTAACCCCTCTAGAACATTACGCTCCCCAAAATGCCGGCCTACTTGTGGTACCATTAATCTCCAAAAGTAGTATGGGAGGTAGAGCCTTCAGTTATCAGGCTCCTCTTCTCTGGAACAATTTACCAACCACAGTTCGGGAGTCTGACACTCTCTCTACCTTTAAGGTTAGACTTAAAACTTTCCTCTTTGATAAAGCTTTCAGTTAGGGACCAGCTCATAGTTTATAAATAAATAAATAAATTAGTTCATAAATTAGACTCATAGTTTAGATGTAACAGGTCTAGACTGCCGGGGGGGGGGGGAGTCTGGCACAATGGGCTCTATCACTCTCTCTCTCTCTCTCTCTCTCTCTCTCTCTCCCTCTCTCTCTCTCTCTCTCTCTTTCTCTACATCTGCTTTTGCCCCGTTTGTTTGCCCCTGTACTCGTCTCTGGCTCTGGTCTTGTAGGTGGTCTGGGATCCTTGGTGGAGACTGCCTGCTGCTGTGGAGTCACGAAGCCTCAAAACTACAATTATAAACATGACACATAGTTGACCATTTTATTAGGAACACTCCATTCCCATTATCATTATAGCTGTTCATGTAGATATTAGCATGATCTCCATATCCATGATCGATACATCTACAGTATCTATATTTTACTACCACATAGGCATGAGGTCCCTCTTGAAAATGGGATGTCACATCTCAAGAGGCCTTTAACACATTTATATTTAACGGAGACAAATATGGTTGGGATGCACTTGTGGTCTGGGCACCCATGAGTTCGTCACTACCATAAATTCTTATTTTCAGTAAGAATATCTAAGATTATACTTCTATAAAATGATCACCACAACCATTCAGACATGAGGACCCTCCTGAAAATGAGATGTAGCATCTCAAGAAGCTACCCTCTAATAAATCAGACGACAGGTTGATGGTACATGAACCTGTCCCTAAGTTTAGTTCTTACTTTAGTCCACTTGTCTCCTCTTACCTTCCTTCTTTTGCCCTCACACCAACACAGCATGGTGTGGATTTGCTGTTCATCATGAGACTGGGATCCACATTCAAGATTTCCTGCTGCTTAACAGAAGGTTTTTTCTTGCCGCCATGATGGAGGGATCCATGATTGGCTATTTGGATTCATGTTGGGTGTTGGATGTATATATTTGTATATATATGTATATGTGTATTTTATATGTATATATGTATCTATGCATATATGTGTATCCATAAACTGAAGAGCCTTATGCTCTATTGTAAAGTGTCTTGAGATAACACTTGTTATGAATTGGCGCTATACAAATAAAGATTGATTGATTGATTGAAGATTGATACTGTGTTGGGCAACCATATCAGCATGTCTTTCCCCAGCTGCTGGCTGAATTGTGATGACAAATTTCCCGTAGCCACCCAAGCCCCAGGGCGATTCCCGTGGAAATTGTCTTGTTTTTTTCTTCATCTTGTGACCAGTGTTTTTATTCGCATCTAGTCCTAAGGCTTTGAGAAAAACCCCACAAATTATATATCAAAACGTGCGGCTTGGTCTTGATAGGTGTGCTATGGCTTCTATAAGAATTTCACGAAAATATGGCAGAGTTATTTTCAAAAGAACGGCCAAAAAAGTCCCATTGAAAATAAATGGGGAGACTCCCCAAACACACCAAAAAAACAGTTTTTCGAACCACTGCTGCTTTGTCATCCTTGCACCTTCAGAGTTCATTCAAACTAAAAAACACAGTCGTATGTCTCCTTTCTTCAGGAATGTAATCAGTAAGACTGTAGGGCTTACAGTTTTTCGGTCAGCAAGCCAAGATAACGGCAAATTGGTACATTGGACCGGAATAATTTTTTCAGAAAAATAGGTCAGAGACTCTTGGGCCTCATATAAAACAAAATATGAGGCCGTAACTCATTTTGAAATTAAATTAGATCCAGCAGTTTCTGCCAAAGTCCATTAATCCCTCTCATAAACCTCCCATGCTGGACAGGCTGTTTGTAAATCACGATAACTCTGTCATTTCTCACACTATCTTCATAAAAATTATATATTCAGGATCCCAAGACTTGTCCAACACACATGGTGTGCTTTTTAGTTTGAATGGCCCGACGACAAAAGGAGTTGTTCAACACTGTCAAAAAGCATCAGTCGCCCAGCTGCTGGCTGGATTGTGAGGACAAATTCCCAGTAGCTGCCCGAGCCCCAACACGATTTCTGAGGAAGTTGTCTAGTTATTTTTTCTCCATCTTGCTGCAAGTTTTTTGATTTGCTGCTAGTCCTAAGGCTTTGAGAAAACCCCAACAGATTATATATCAAAATGTGCAGCTCTGTGCACAAATGGTATAAAAGAAGTCAAAAAACATAAAAAAACTCATATCATTCCAAAATGGGCTCTCTAGTGCCACCTGTGGACTAAAAAAAACACTAAAACACCTTTAACTTCCACTACGAATGTCATATAAAGATCAAACCAACACCAAAATGCCCGTTGCATTGAGAACCACAAATCACACACTGACACCCCTGACCTATCTCAAACAGGAAGCTGGCAATATGCCTTTCAAAATAAAATTATAAAAAAATTATCTCCTTTGAGGCCATAAATCGTATCAGCTTGAAAAGCAGACGGATGACAGAGGAGGCATTGCTGATGCAATGTTCTGAAGGAAAAATGTTTTTTCTCAAACAGTTTTGAGAATGTTGGTATATCCTGGTGGCATACAGCATTCCCGGTTTCTGCCAGCTTCTGCGATTCAAATGAATGGAGGTTGTACCATATCGTACCATCTTCTCCTCCCAAGAAGAAGCCCAGACTTCCCTCTCCCTGGCCTCGTAGCCCAGCTCTTCCTGTAGGTGTTCCCAAGCCAGCCGAGAGATATAGTCTCTCCAGCGTGTCCTGGGTCTTCCCTGAGGCCACCTACCAGTGGGACATGCCCAGAACACCTCACCAGGGAGGTGTCCAGGAGGCATCCTGACTAGATGCCCGAGCCACTTCAGCTAGCTCCTCTCAAGGCGGAGGAGCAGAGGCTGTACTCTGAGCCCCTCCTGATGACTGACCTTCTCACCATAAATCTAAAGGAGGGCCCAGCCACCCTGCGAAGAAAAATCATTTCAGTCACTTGTACTCACGATCTTGTTTGTTCGGTCACGGCCTACAGCTTGTGACTGTATGTCAGGATAGGGGTGAAGATCGACTGGTAAATTGAGAGCTTTGCCTTTCAGCTCAGCTCCCTTTTTAACACGACAGACCGGTGCAGAGCCCGCATCAATGCCGATGCCATACCAATCCACCTGTCAGTCTCCCAATCCATCCTTCCTCTGCTGATGAACAAGACCCTGAGGTACTTGAACTCCTCCACTTGGGGCAGGATCTCATCCCTGACCCGGAGAGTGCATTCCACCCTCTCCCAGGCGAGGACCATGAACTTGGATTTGGAGGTGCTGATTCCCATCCTGGCTGCTTCACACTCAGCTGCAAAACCAATCCAGAAAGAGCTGCAGATCACGGTCAGATGAAGCCAACAGGACCACATCATCTGCAAAAAGCAGTGACCCAATCCTGAGGTCACATTTGTTTATTGTCCTACATAGTGATAGACAGCCTCCAAATCTTTCTGTAATTTATCAAAAATTTCAGTCAGTGATGGAAAATATTACTTTTCTAGATCACTCCAAAATTCACAATGTTTTATTTGGCATCTGTTACTGAGTAAAAAAAAAAAGATGGCTAAAATGTTTCTCCACAGCTGAGAAAAATCCCACGAACGATGGACACTGAGCAGCCAGACACCGGTCAGAATCTTTTTTAATCAAATTCAGCGCTCTTCATCAGTCCAACTGAGCCGCTGTTTCACTCGCTCACTGTTTACTAAATGATAATACATCCTGAGGTTTCCTGCAGCATTTATTCTCCATGATACAAGAAAAATCTGTGAAGGATCAAGCTCCAAATACAATCAAGTGCATCAGGGTGTGGAGTTTCAGGTGAGGGTAGGGAGGTTGAATTGGGGTAAAAAAAATGAAAAAGTGAGCATGGTTTCAGGCTTTTCCTTGTTTCACAGTTATTTGATGTTGAATTAAATGATACAAATTTGGGCTTTAAGACATTTAACAAAATAAATGAACAAACATTATCTGTAAGTTGAAAAAAATAACAAATTTATACATTTATTGGCACAAAATCAGAATTTTGAGTTGTGATTTTGTGAAAAAAAAAAATTTAAAGTTCATAGTGTCAGAAAACTGCTAAAAAAAGAAACACAAGTGAATTAATGACTTTATAACCTCTAACAGTCTAGTTTGTTTTGAATTGCTGATGATCAATAAAACACTCTAAATAAGAATAATAACTAAAAGACAGTTAATATAAAATACCAATATACTCACACAATATATAAAAAAGGGCATAGCAGTAACCATATGTCATAATCACATGGGCAGAGGGACGGTAAACTGTAACCCATGGCCTCAGGATTCATCATCTGGTGGGATAGGGGGTCCCTTCCCCTGCCCCATCCCTTACCCTAAACCTAACCTTAGTTTAAAGAGCTTGCCTGAACCTAACTTTAACCACATCCACATGCCTAAACCTAACCCTGTTTCTGCAGTCCTGCAAAGACAACTTCAATTCACTGGGTGGTGCTGTTGGGAAAAACTGACAGTCCTGAGAGTGCAGCAGGATGCTATTGGAAGAGAAGCTGGAGGAGGTAAAGGAGCAGTTGCATTCATTACCTGCACTGAGTTATGGATATTTTACTGAATTGTGCAATTAAAACCTATGAAGTCAAAATTTAATCCATAATCATACTGCAGCACAAAGGTTGGCCATGCATGCATTTCCTGAATATTTTAAGCTATCAGTTTTTATATGAATTTGGGAAGTGTGGTTACCAAGTTCTCCAACTTTCCAAACAAAAAGGAAGCACATATAAATCATTATTACACATTTTAATGTAATTGATGGGCTATGGTTTATAGAAGAGATTAATCATGTGGTATTTTTAACATATAGAGCTCAACAAAACAGATTTACAAAACCTGGATAATTAGATATCCTGTAAGGCCAAGGACACAGCGAATCCCTGTGGTATGTTTTATTAATTAGCCTGTTTAATTTTCTTTAACTGTTTTCATATGAAAAGAAAATGGAGGTTCAAATAAATTATACTGAAACTTGCCACTAAATCATGACACCCAAAAAAAAAAAGAAATTGTGGCATATATATCTTCAGTGTATAGAGGCCTTAAGAAGACAAAACAGTATTTTATTTTACTCTGTGGTGCTTTATAAAGTGGATATTAGCTATTCTTCTGTCTTCTTTTGACTTGAGATATCTAGAAAATGACCAACATTTACAAGTTATGATGGGAAACATAGTGAGTTAAGATTTATAGATATATGGGCTCCTGTTATCATTATTATATATTTAACTCTTTATTGTCCCATTCCTTCGTTCAGAAACTATTTTTTTTGATCTCAGGTTGAAACTGCAACATTTTTTATTGAACAAATTAAATTGGTTGATATTTTGAAGATTTGGCTCATGATGACTGTTCAGATTGTAGCAGGTTAACTCCTCAAAAATCCTTCAGGATAAGGATGTCTTCATTCCTTCCTCCCTCTCTCTGGAGGACCCTGATTGTAACTCACTAGAGACATGTGGAGCCATGAAGTCTCTCTTCATTTCCCACCAACTACAACCAGCAGACATCTGTGTGGATGCTAGAGATGTTTTTATTACTCTGGACTTCCTTCCTCAGCACTGACTGAGACCTGATAAGGTGTTCAAACAGACTTTGTACCCAAAGTCTTAAATAATTCTGTTCTACCCCAGAAGATTCTTAGGTGCCATCTGAGTTGACTTTTGACCTCCCTGGTCATTCTGACCCCTCATCTGCTCCTCCTTATCTCTGTCCAGATGTTTTCAGCCAACAGAAAACCACAAACCTTATAAACTCTTTAAATGAAACAATGGACATATCCAACAATGTGATATTTTACTCTGTCATGAAAAATCCATTCTAACGATGTGACTCCTGTGTTTTTAGCCTTAAAAATCCCAATGTTCTGAACAAGTTGAATTGTTTTAAAGCCTTCTGACAAACCAACAGCGCCCCTCAGTGGAGCCTTCAAAGACGTCCGCACTCTGTATTATTTCAATTCACTCTGTTCAATTGAAAAATGCTTATAATAGGATTTCTACACCTTAATTTTTGGTAGCATACCATCTCAAAGGCATGTAAACTTATATGTCCATTTGCTAACCACATGTATTTTATATTTTATATTTTCTTTGCTTGAATTTTTAATAAGATTAAAACTGTTTTATTCTTTCTTATTGTTTAAATATAAACAATTTGGTATCAAAATCCTTACCACAAGTTTTCTACCCAGTTGGAGTGCTTATATTGGATGTTTAATCAAAGAACGACTTAATATTCAATATAAGTTGATAAAGTCTTTGTCACTCATGTAAGGTCCTCCTCCAGTAAGACCCTCCTTAGGAGTCAAAACCAGAGAGACACATTTCTTTTCTCTCTTCTTCTTTGACCTTCATTCTTACTCAAGATTTGCTTCATAGTAAATGGACTTTTGTTATTAATTTCAGAATAGTATTTGTCTAGCCAATGAATTATTAATTTTTGGAATTAATTACAAATCTTTTTTTACACATATATAATCGAGACCTCAGCGCTCTAAGCTCCAGTTTCACCTTTAACAGAACCTGCCAGTCCAATCTCAGATGGTACCTCTCTCCTGTGAAACCCAGGACCAGCTCACATCAGAACATCATCCCTGGATCCATCACGCTGGATAGAGTGTGGACTTCAGCCTCCCTTTGGGACGACTCCAAACCAGAACAGTCCTTCAGGCTCTCCAGTAGCTCCAGACCAGTTTGAGATCTGATCCAAAAGCAACGTCATAGTAAGGCTGTGGTTCTGAACCCCTTCAGATAGACTTGAGTGTCTTGGTTTAATTCTCCTATAATTTCCCTCTGATTTGACCTTTCTAAAGTAGGTTAATTTGTTAAATTAATCCTCTATAACCACTCCATAAACTTCAATGTTCATAGGGTTCATAACTTCTTTCCTTATTCACAGCATCATTGATCAGTATGACTCTGACATTTATTCCTTCTTAAGTGTTTTATTCTGTTTTATTTGTTATATATAATCATTATATACTTTTAATAAATCCCCCTTATATTTAAAGTTCTGTCTGTTGGTATTGTTTTTGGAAGGTTGACGTCACTGCATGAGAGTTCTGACTGATAACTGATAAAGTTTGATTTCATTGATTTATCTCTTTTAATAAAAAAAATACTAAATCAACTAATTAATTTTTTGCCTTTTCTGTATAAAAAGCCCTTTGATTTAAAGAGCAAAACTCATTATAACATGACTATTAATTTCTTTAATATTTATCCAGTAATATCCAGAAAATAATCACAACAAGATGGTGAATATTTCCCAAGATAGAGCTGTACAATAAAATGTAATGTAATCACTATATGTTTTCTAAATAGTGAGAAATATCAATGTTTCTTTCCACTTCCCAAAAATAACTCAAGCTAAAACCTTTCATCCATTTATCAGGAAGAGGACATGGTCACCCCAGAATCTTACAAGTATAAAGTCATGTTTTATTGTTTAAATGACATTTACTTTGATAAACACTGAAGCTCTGGACTCGACTTGATCTGCCTGCTTTTACTTTAAGACTCAACTTAACTTTTCTGTTGTCAGACTGAACTTGACTCAAAACAGGAGAGCAAAGACTTGTGACTAACTTAAGACTTGCAGAACAATGACTTGGTCCCACCTCTGACAAACAGGAAAACAGCTTAGAGGAATACAACAGTCTTCAAAATGATCAACCATATTAATAATGAAGTTTTATCAAAAGTAGAATTGCTACAGTTTGCCTGGACTGTCCATTTAATAGGAATGTGGTATTGACTTTAGTATAGACAACCTTTAATCTATTTAAGTAGTTATGATTACATCATCAGACACCTCTTATTTATGTCATTATGGCATATTTAGTCAAAGGTTTGCCTTTAAATAAAACCACTTGCTTTAATTTAATATTTATATCTCATTGTCCTTTTTAGATGACAGAAGAAAGAACACTGTAAAAGGGTTGTTGTAAATTTTGCATTAATTTACTGACAACAAGATGCCAGTAAGTTACTGTAAATGTTTTACAGCAGCATTAATCTATTTAGATCAACAGGAATATTATTGTAATTTCTTTAAACTGTTTCAGTCATGTATTTTCTTTATAGGAATGATTACTGTCTTTTACTTAACAGCATTATTACTGTATTATCAAAAACTGCATCTTTACTGTTTTTCCATTTACACTATAATGGTTCTATGACATTTAACCCTTGTGGGTCGCTTTAACTTACTACCCTTTGAGGTAATCTGAGGACATTATTGTCCTCTCCCAAAGCTGCTATAAAAACATAACAGATTATTATTTCTTTTTTACTTTTGTTGCTCAAATCATTCAGTCAACTTCAGTTCTAATCAACAATACCAAATACGTAATTATTTATTTTATTTTAACCCTTTGAATGCCAACTTGATAACATGATGTACAATTTTTAATGATTAAAAATACACAAAAATTGAGTTATTATCAATATTATGAATGTTGATTGCCTGAGGATTTTTTTCAAAGATCAGGCTTACATATACTTAAAATCAATAACAAAATTGATTTTCATGCATTGTTAATTTTTTTGCAGTGCCCAATTCATAATTTACTACCCTTTGAGGTAATCTGAGGACATTATTGTCCTCTCCCAAAGCTGCTATAAAAACATAACAGATTATTATTTTTTTTTACTTTTTTTGCTCAAATCATTCAGTCAGCTTCAGTTCTAATGAAAAATACCAAATATAGAATTATTTATTTTATTTTAACCCTTTAAATGCCAATTGAAATACATTATGGATAAATAATGGATAAAACAATGGTCATTCTTTGTGGTAAAAACAACAATGAAAATACTCTAGCATTGCTGTTGTCCACTTTCCCTAAAACAATATAAAAATCATCATTGTATTTATCAATTTGAGCATTTATCCTCCATGTTTCAACTATTTTGTGAACAACAATCAACACTCAGAATCAGCTGGACATAGAAGACACAGACAGTATGAAGAAGGGATGGAGAGGTCAACACTGAAGTTCATTTTTCCTGTTGTAGGTCTGTGCATCGTCTGTGACTCTGTGTGTGTGTCTGAGGTGGAGAGACTGACCTTTGCCTGACCTTACTGTAGAACTTTTAATGTCTGATAACATGTCTTTACCAAACTTTCACACTCAAACATACATGCACCCTCTAAAGTGAATCAAAGTGTGGGCCCTGCCCTGCACCTCACAGAGCTCACTGTGAAGTCAACACAAACAGTTAGTGAGTTTACTCAGTTACAGGCTGCTGTCCTGTCAGAACCAAAGTTATATCTATATGTCTTTGATAGACTGATCATTTCAGTCCTCTGGTGAGCAACAAGTGAGATAAAGAGGTGCTTTATTGCGGATGAGACGTCACTGACCGTTTTGAGTCTGAGAGCATTGTCACGGTTCATGTGTTGAAATCAACTTTTTCTGGTTACAGGCTCAAAATGGTTTCATCTGCAGAAAAGCACCTCTTTATCTCACTTGTTGCTCACCAGAGGACTGAAATGATCAGTCTATCAAAGACATATAGATATAACTTTGGTTCTGACAGGACAGCAGCCTGTAACTGAGTAAACTCACTAACTGTTTGTGTTGACTTCACAGTGAGCTCTGTGAGGTGCAGGGCAGGGCCCACACTTTGATTCACTTTAGAGAGTGCACGTATGTTTGAGTGTGAAAGTTTGGTAAAGACATGTTATCAGACATTAAAACTTCTACAGTAGGGTCAGGCAAAGGTCAGTCTCTCCACCTCAGACACACACAGAGTCACAGAGACGATGCATAGACCTACAACAGGAAAAATGTACTTCAGTGTTGACCTCTCCATCCCCTCTTCATACTGTCTGTGTCTTCTATGTCCAGCTGATTCTGAGTGTTGATTGTTGTTCACAAAATAGTTGAAACATGGAGGATAAATGCTCAAATTGATAAATACAATGATGATTTTTATATTGTTTTAGGGAAAGTGGACAACAGCAATGCTAGAGTATTTTCATTGTTGTTTTTACCACAAAGAATGACCATTGTTTCATTCATTATTTATCCATAATGTATTTCAATTGGCATTTAAAGGGTTAAAATAAAATAAATAATTACATATTTGGTATTTTTGATTAGAACTGAAGCTGACTGAATGATTTGAGCAAAAAAAGTAAAAAAAAATAATAATCTGATATGTTTTTATAGCAGCTTTGGGAGAGGACAATAATGTCCTCAGATTACCTCAAAGGGTAGTAAATTATGAATTGGGCACTGCAAAAAAATTAACAATGCATGAAAATCAATTTTGTTATTGATCTTAAGTATATGTTAGCCTGATCTTTGAAAAAAATCCTCAGGCAATCAACATTTATAATATTGAAAATAACTCAATTTTTGTGGGTTTTTTTTCATTAAAATTTGTACATCATGTAATCAAGTTGGCATTCAAAGGGTTAAAATAAAATAAATAATTACATATTTGGTATTTTTGATTAGAACTGAAGTTGACTGAATGATTTGAGCAAAAAAAGTAAAAAAGAAATAATAATCTGTTATGTTTTTATAGCAGCTTTGGGAGAGGACAATAATGTCCTCAGATTACCTCAAAGGGTAGTAAATTTGTCCTACGGTAACCTTTGACCTCTGACAAAAATCAAGCTTTAAATTTTAAGGCTTTCCTTGAAAGAAACCTTCCTACAAAAAATCATTCAATACTGAGTAACACTGCCAGAGTTATGGCCAAAAGTTAAGCAAAAAAATGTCTGCAAGGACAATAATGTCCCCGATTACCCACAAGGGTTAAACATTTAGATTAGTTCTGTAACGATGCCTGAAACTATCATGTATTAGCAAGAAATACTTTTGTAAAACAATAAAAAACACATATTTTTATGCAATGAAATACATTTACTCAAACAATGGCCTTGCCCAAAATGTGAAACATTACCAAAATAAAATTTTACCTGCCATTGGTCAGATTTCCTGGGAAAAGTGGATTTTTCTCCTGACCCATTTTCAGTATTTATTGTATGGACATCTTATGGTGCATAACTGTAAATTTATGGTGAATGCTGTAAATTTTACAATAATCTGATTTATTTTCCACAATATTTTGCCATTTACAGTGCACAGCTGTTTACAGTAGGTAGCTGTAGATATTACAGTAAAATGCTGTAAAGTTTACACATATCAGTTACAGTGAAGTATATAGATATATAAGAAGTAATTCATACTTAACTTTTACCTGAGTATATCTTTAGAGCAGTACCTTGACTTGAAGTTATGTACATTTTTATCCTCGTAGTGGTTCTTTTACCTGAAGAGAACATCTCAGTCTTTGCACCTCAGCACACAATAAATGTATTTATCTGTGTAAGCCATGTCTTATTATTTTTATAACAAGTATTATCATGTTCTTTATTTAAAATATGCAGACTCCATAGGTCCTCCATAGGACAGAGTCTCAGGGTTGATTCTAATTTATGAAGAGAAAACAAATTCTGACATCAAGAATCATGAGATAAGATTTTCATTTCAGATTATTTTGAACTTACATGCATTTGTTTTTAGAAAATTGTCATTAAAAACACAGACTGTTATGGCATGCAAATCAAGAGAATGGTGCAGGAAAAAAGTAAAGAAAAAACAACATGATATTTAATTAACATTACTGGAAAGAGCTAACTTTTTATGGTAGCTAGAAAACATGGATGACTGTGTCCATCTTACATGGTAAAAAGAAGGTGACCACTGAAGGTGGAATGACGATTTTCATTGTCATATATTTTTGAATTAACCCACAGACGCATAAACACAACATCTCCAACCTCTAGAAGCAGAGTGGCACCGTTCGCAAAGGTACCAAAACCATTAGTCTGATGCTCCCATGCAGCAAACACATGTCCTCCATTCTTCACCAGAACTGCAGCTGAACCATAGTGAGCATGTCCATATGCTCCGATGTAGAACTCAAAGTGGTAGGCTCCTCTCACTGGTGCAGTAAAACGACCTGGAGGACATTTTAACTGTGTGGTTTTGATTAGTTTTACTTGGCACCATGATCTTTTCCTGTGAGCAGCTGCAGCATGACTCCACTGTACCTTCATTCTCTCTCTGTAAGTGTCTCATCTCCACCCTCTGTTCAGCCACAGAGGCGCTCAGCTCTCTCAGAATATTTGGGATGGTTTGGAGACATATCTTTTCCTGGTTTGTAGCATCCGCTTCTCTTCTCTGGCGCTCAGTTTGCTTTCCAGGATCAGCAATGTGGTTGTCAGTGGGGCTCTGAAGCTGAGCAGTGGAGGGAGAGAGGAGGAGCAGCAGCAGGAAACACACTGTCATCTCCATTCTCACAGTCGTCTTCTGTGCAGTTGGTCTGTAGCTCCTGGGTTTAATAAGCCTGCAGGAGATCCGGTTTGATGACGTGAATTACACTGAACCTACAAAGATAACACAATGTTTGTTTTATTACACAAAAAACAAGGGTGTGTGCAGATTAAACATGACTGAGTCAAAGCAGACATGGCAGCAGGTCAGGATTAAACACAACAACATCCTTTAAATGGTAAGTGTCCTGAAAATACTTAGGAAGTCTACACTGTATCCAGGAGGTGTCTGTTCACAGATTGTCTGGACTGTTTGAGCAAAAACTAAAACAACAACCCATTTGCTTGGCATGGTTAGTGAGTCACCGTCAGCTGACAGCTAAATGAAGGCAGGCCTGGGATGGAGGGGATGGGGGTCAGATACTGATACCTCTGAAGGAGCCAGCCTCGTCATACAATATCCATCTCCACATGGGACATAACCAGCCATTCATGACAAATCAATTAGGACTATCTGACTTTGGTCTGTCCTGCAGTCTCTGGCAGCACCATCACACTGTTGGAGCCTCCAACACCAGGAGATGCAGATCCAGAGAGTCCTCCATCAAAGACCGACTGTAGGCCTGCATGTCTTCAGTCCCATTAAATGTGACCGTGTGAAGCCATCAGTGCAGCAGTGAACATCACTTTTGATATTGTCAGTTAATGAACACTGTACCATGCTTGTAGTGTGCATTTATTAGTTGAATAGTCTACATCTGATAATTCAGGTGGTCTGCGTTGGTGACTGCATGGTCAGCGAGACCTGTTCAGGCAGGACTAACTTTGAACTCTTGTCATTCGAATACCGTTCGAGAAACAACAAATCCCTTCATAACTTCTGTTCAACAATGTCTACTCTCTCATCTTTCCACATTTCAACCTGATACCATTTACGGTGTGGGAGGAGATCATTTTTTCCATCCAGCATATTTTTCACCTGAAATTTTACTTTGAAGGGCAAATTGCCTACTCCCTATTTGAGATCGGTCAGGGGTGACAGCACGAGATGTGTGAATCCCAGAGAAGTCCTCGCTGCACAGCCCATTTAAATGAATAGGGGAATGACAGAACAGCAAGAGACATCCTGTGTCAGTTGGGCCTCTCCCAAAAAAAACAAAACAAATTCAGCTTAAAAGTTACATTACTGGATTCTTGACAACATGTGCTGTTAAAATATCTAATTTTTCAGCCTAATCAGCTCAACTCAGCTCACCTGCACTCCTGCTCACACCTGCACCTCATTCTACTGCAATCAAGCTACATACTTAAACCCCAGCTCCACACACAGTCAGTGTCAGCCTGTCTTCGCCTTCATGCTGAGAAATCCAGACCTGTCTTCCGGATTGATCATCCGTTGTCGACAAGTTTTGTTCCTGGTTCTGCCCATTACGCCTGACCATCGTCTTGACTAGCTTCTGTTCTTCACTTACCCATATGCCAGAGTCCCTGCTGTTGACTTTGCCTTCTGTCTCCGACGCTGGGCATCCGTCTGTGTATCCTGACCTGAGGTGGTTTTCCTGGTATCCGACCCTCCTGCCTGTCTTCTATGCTGAGTATCCATCTGTGTATCCTGACGTGTTGTGACTTTACTGGTATCCGACCCTCCTGCCTGTCTTCGACACTGAGTATCTGTCTGTGTATCCTGACCAGTGGTGGCAGCCTGGTTCCTGGCTTTCCGGTTCATCCCTGCACCCTAAAAACAGTGAGTCCAGTCCAAGTCTTCCTGAAAACCTCTGTGTTGCCAAGCCAGAGTGAGTCTTTAGCATGGCTGAGTGGTCTACTCATCGGATCCCTGTACATAGGCTCGTGGGTTCGATCCTCGCTCTCACCTCTGCTGATCATCTCCTGTGTGGTTGAGTAGTTAACTCACCAGGCTTGCACAACAAGGCTTGCGGGTTCAATCCCCGCACTGAACTGTGTTTCTTCAGTATTTGTAAAATAAAGTCTGGTTATTGTGAACCACAAAAGCTACTTTGCACCTGGGTTCTCCTTGAGTTTGTGTCAGTACCAATGCACCTCTACTTTACAGACTCTCAGTGTATTTCACACTCACTCTTTTAGTGGTTGATGTTTGTGTTTGTCAGAGAGTCGTGGTGGATTGGGCCTCATGGGCCTGTCCTGTGTGGAGCAGAGGATGCCACAGCTCTGTGCTGCTCCATGGAGAAGAGAAGTCAAACTGTCAGGTGCCCACATTCTGCTTTTTCCAGTTTTACAGCCTTTAAGTCAGGCCTATTCAATTAGAAATTCAGTTGGGACAGATTTTCAGACTTAGCTGTTCAGAACTTTTGAGCAAAGTTCACCACTTAGAGGAAACACACAGAGGTAACAAACACACTGGATGTTCATTAATTTATCGTCACATCTAAAAGGGCAAAACTCAATAAAGAGCTGGACTTAAGCTAAACTTCGGTTGAACTACTGCTAAATTTAACTCTTCGAACAGATAAATTCACACTTCAGATAAATTCAACATGTATGGACAGATAAATACATTGATCAGGTAGTAGAAAAAACAGTCTCGCATATTTTCTCACTGCTGATTAGTTATGCTCTCTAGTCTCCTACTTCCATATTTCTTTAATGCGGTCTGTGGTATTTCCCAAATTTTCACTAATACCTCGATGAAGTCTTGAAACTGTTGATTTTGTGTTTTTGGCTTAAGCTTGAACAACTACTTGAATTATTTTAGCAGAGTCTGAGACCGCAACAGTATGGATATATTTTTGATTGTTTTACCTAGGCCTGTCACAATAACAAATTTTGCTGGAGATAATTGTCCAAAAATGTATTGCCGAAAAGTTATATTATTGTCAACATGTCAAACTTTAATTTCTTGAGAGTATCTAGCTGTAATTGGAAGGTAAAGATCTTTTAAATAAAATAAATTAAACAAACTATATAATAAATTTAACAAAAAAAGAGAAAAAAAAACAAAAATATGAAAATGAAATGGACTCACTTTTAGGAAAAATTGCTTGTAAATGAAAATAATTATACTAATCAAAAACAAAAAAAAAGACCCTGTCTCTGTAACGACAACACTAAACTCCAATAAAAACAAACACAATAAAACAATAAATAAAATGGAGTTTATACAGTTCCTGAATTGTTTGTACTTTCTCCCAGTCAATTTGTTCTGTCTGTCAAACATTTCTAACATTTCTGACTTTTCAACTGTATTCAAGGGCTGCATTTCTTTTGCAATGTAGTGAACGACACTTTGTCGTCACAACTTTCAAACAAGTTCAACATATCAGCTCGTCCGTGTTCATGAGCTCACTCCTTGTTCATTCTGTTTAAACCAAAATATTCCCACACTGGGGCTGTGGCAGCCGGCATAGGAACTGTAGCTTTCGTGCCACTTGTGTTTCAAGTTATATTTGTGTTTCTTTCCTCGTTACTCCTCAGGACGCTCACTTCAGCGTGTGTGTGAACGCACAAGAAGCCCCGCCTCCCCCACAAAGATTGCATGAGTGACAAATGCTCACTGCACTATCAATCTGCCAAGTCTGCTATAGAACCAATGCACCCTGGTGTTAAGGAAGATGGACAGAGTGAACCATCTTCTCATTTAGCCTCTTTGGTAGAAAGAGAGCAGGAAAACAATCATGAATGCAAGTGTCAGTTTATTGAGGCCGGCAAACTTATCAAGGACATCTCTATTTTTTGTGCGGTTAATTGATTTATTGATCATCATGACAGGCCTAGTTTTACCTGTAAGTATCTATCTTGTCTTTCTAAATTGTTATTACCTTGTATTTTTTTAAAACTTTGGAACATTCCACCCTCCATTATTTTACAGAAAGTAGTGATTCTTTCCTTGACCAGAGCCTAAATCTTGAGTCTAAGTGGTTTGGAGTTGTCTCTTTAAATATAACACTTCAAACAGGTAACTTCAACACGTTTTGACTGAAGGTGTGAAAAACATATCGATACAGTAATATATTGGGTTATATTAACCACTGATATAATATTAATATTTCAAATCTTAATGTTGATTTTTATGTAAAGACAAAAACTTATATTTTTATATGGAGGACTAAAAGTGCCAAAATTCAATAAATAAATACATCATTAAATAAATAATTGAATGTGTCATTAAATAATTAAATGTGTCATTAATTAATAAAATTGGAATGTGCCAAAATTCAACAAATAAATACATCATTAAATAATAAACTAAATGTGTAATTAATTAATTAAATGTGCCATTAATTAATTAAATGTGTCATTCATTCATTAAATGTGTCATTCATTAATTAAATGTGTCATTAAATGTGTCATTAATTCATTGAAATACCAATTAATTTCAGGTAAAAAAAACATATATTATTATTTCACTATTAAATTAATTATTTCATGGTCCTGTGTTGCACTGCTTCATGAATTTATTTTATCTGTCAACCTCGCCCATCAAAGTCAGTGGGCGGGGCTAACGCGAATCTATGCGAATCCACTGCTTTGGTCTGCCTTGAAACCGGAAGTAGAAGAAGAAGTCAACAGTGAACATGACGACCGTGTTCATGGAGGATCTCCATGAACTTTCTAGAGAGTTGGTGAGAGATATTTTAGACCTTGCTGAGTATGTGGAAGCAGGACCTGCTGACCCGAGCATGTAGCGTGCAAAGCAGAGGAATTTATTGAAGTTGTTGGAGTTATTTCCGCCCTTTCCGACCGAGATATTGACCGTGAAGTGACTGCAAATTTAGAAGAAGTACTCCGGCGCTTTTCTGGTACCAGGGCGCAACAGGAGCACACACAGGGACCAGGGCGTTTGGCCTTTGACATACCCAATGCGGTTCTGGAACATCTCGTTCTTTGTGGATCACCAGCCTGTCAAATTGCAGCGATGTTCGGAGTGTCAAAGAGGACCATCAGGAGGCGCATGAAACAATACGGTTTAAGGTATTTACACTAAATTCACGAGTTTTCAGTTTATGAATTGCCAGTCTCATCCACTCAGAAAGGATATTACATTTAGTGAATTACGCAGTGTTTTTTGTTTGTGCAGAAAGACAGACCTGTATTCAGCTGTGAATGACGAGGAGTTGGACCGTATTATAAGTGAAGTCCACAGAAGACATCCAAACACAGGCTACAAGCTCATGCGAGGTCACCTGAATGCAAGAGGTGTGCGAGTTCCAAGTGAGTATATATGGGCAATATTTAACCATATACAGTAGCCTACAACATGCTACCTCTCGTGTGATATTGCTTTTATACAAAAGTTCAACCACAGGCTTCAGCAATGCTGAGTAAGGAAATGTTAACGGAAGATGATGAAATAAATTATTTAAGTAGGCTATGTTAGGCTATATAGCTCCGCGGAAAAAAAGAGTTCCCTTAGCGCGTTGCTAGGCAACGCAGCACACAATCACAACGCTACTTTGTAGCCTGATTGATCTGCAACTTCAGGGCTGCCAACTCTCACGCATTGACCATGAGATTCACGCATTTGGTTGGTTTCACACGCACTCACGCCACACGTCCGATTTCTCACGCTCAAGTCAGAGGCACAGAAGCGCAGAGAGAACGCAGAGGTCGTGTGGTGTAATGTACAAGATATGCAGGTATGCACCCTGTACCCACTAGAAAACGCCAAGAAATACCATATAACCACCATAAAACATACTTATAGGATGGTTGCGTGACTTTAACTTTCACTTTCCGTGTACGCGCGCTCCTCTTTGTGCCGGTGTGCGTAAAGGCGCAGAGAGACGCGCATCCCAGCAGACAGTGAGAGATCGTCAGTCACTATGTGTGATTTTATAATTCAAACTGTGTCTTGATAGCTCATGAGCACATTTTAAATGAACACAGAGACTTAAAAAAAGACGAGTCAACCTTTTGATGAATCAAAAGTCAACATTGTTCATTAGTCCATCTGAGCTGCTGTTTTCACTCACTCGCTGTTTTCTAAATGATAAATTCATCCTGAGGTTCCCTGGATCACATATTCTTCATTATGTGAGCAATGTTTGAAGGATCAAGCTTCAAATACAATCTACTAGTGCAGTGGTTCTCAACCTGTGGCTGGAGGCCCATAAGTGGGTCTCAGTGCCATTATTAGTGGACGGTGCATAAATGAGTTAAAAATGTCTTTAGTGTGTGGGGGCCTAAAGGGACAAACATTCATCCGAGTATGTCAGAGTTTATCCACTAGAATAAAACAAAAATTAAACAACTGGTCGTGTCCCCGCCTTCTATAAAGTTGTCCCCCCAAAGTCCCCACTGTAAACACAAAGGTTTTTCAATTGTATGGTTATGTTTTCTGACTGTACAATACAAGTCAAGTCTTATAAACATTTTAGTTGACAATTTTAACTCTTGAAAGATTTTAACCCCAACTCCCACTCCCCTCTGCCTGGCTGTGACATCCTCATCCTCTCTTTTATGACACAAATATTAGATGTTAACTTGAACAGATCAAGTTTCTAATTAAATTCTGACTCTGAATTTTCACTCCTTATTACCCTCTAATTAAAATTACTACATATATTTTCAAGGTTTTTTTTAAAGATAGTTCATAGTAATGTGGACTTATAGCCTACAAATTGATATCTAAACTTTGTTCATTTACTAAAAGAATTAAATCTAGGCTAATTGTGTATTTAATTGCATTACATAATTTAACCCTTTAAAAAATGAATGCACAAATAATAGCCAGAAAATTCTACTTTTTGGGAGCTGAAATGTTAATCCTACTTTCAACTAAAATCAAAGAAAAAAATTTTTTTCAATAAAATTTAACACATATATTTTTGGTATCTCATTTGATAGAAATAGTTTTTGTTGGCAACTGATAATCCATTTAAAGACACTTTTATCTGAATAAGATGTAGATAAGATGTTTTGTATTTGTTGGTCATATTGATTTGATAAAGGTATCAAATACATATGTATCAAATAAGATACAACAGGCTTTAATTGGTTAATTATGTAAAGGTTTGTGTATTGTTAAGTTATGTGATATATTCAGATTTTGTTTTGTTGCTGCTTGTTGACGGTTTGATAAAAACATAAAATCAAAGTGTGGTTTGATTTAGTTCAGCTTTCCATTTAAAATGTCATATAGATTTATATATTGTTTTGAGCTTTTAATTCTTACAAAGCTGCTGTAGTGGTGATCAGACCAGTGTTCTTGGTGAGTAAACCCTGGTCTTGGGACCACTGGTTGTGCATGAACACAAACCTGTAGACAGGTAGGACACAGACTTATGAGGAACAATGACATTATAGTTATGGTTTAAATATCACTATGTAGGTCTAAAGAGCTTGACGTATCAGACACAGCAGAATATAGCATTTGTTTTAATTGTATTTTTTTTTTACCTTTAACCTAAGTTGATTGCACATGCACCTTTTGTTACTTTTGAGTGCCATATAGTCTGATTAAACCTGCACAAAATTAGGTATTTTGTGTTAAATGTCGCCGTGTATGCGGGCAAAATGTTGATTGCCTTCACCAAATCTCACTCCCAAGGTTTTTTTGAAAAGTTGGCAGCCCTGCTGCAACTGTAACTTTGTCTAGTTTAGCTGATGAAATGTTGGCAAACCTGGATGTCGGCATGAGCGGATTTAGCTTCCACTCTCCCTCATCCTCATATACCTCAACAAATGACCATTGATAATTCAGTTCAACCCATATCACAGCTTTGCTTTGCTTTTATAGCCTACAACAGCTCTACAAACGTCATCATGTCCATCTTCTCAGCGTGAACGTCAGTTTGCAACAACATACTAGTTGGCTAATTAAGGGTTATATTTAGAAAATCTGTGAGAGAAGTGATACTGTCACATGTCCTAGTGATGATGTAGCCTACTTTATCAGGACTCAATGGAATGTCTCTTGTCCAATCAAATTACCTGGTCAGAACTAACTGTTTTATAATTGGATTTATTTTTTTAGTGTATTTAATATTCAAATATGAACTGCAAAGTAAATTAGTGAGCCTAGCTAATTTTAAGATGTTGTTCATGTATCCATTTGCAATCCATCAGTAATTTTATTTGCAGCTTACTTGAAGCCAATAGCCGTGCATTAAAGTAGGCTATCCTATCCTGAAGTATGATTTTGCAACTTGTTTATTCTCTTTCAGCAAATTAAGTGAACTCTGATTTTTTTGAGTCTGTGGTGGCTCTGTACTGTAACAGTTATACACACATCTACACACATATAGTGTCTTTTATTATGACATCACCATTTCCTCAAAATAAGTGACTCCTCAAGTATTTTTGTTCCAGTACTGGTCAAGTAAATTGAACAAGTGCTTCTGAAGTTGGCATTGAGTTTATGGTTATTTTATTTTCCTCCCCTCAGTCTCAAGACTGCAAGAGTCTTTCATGCAGAGTTGATGCAGAGGAGTCTACATGAGACGTCTAAGATTGCGTGTATTAAGGCACGGCAGTATTCTGTTCCTGGCCCAAACTCTGTATGGCATATAGATGGCAATCATAAGCTCATCAGGTCAGTGATACTGGCAGATAAACAATGCCTCTTTCTATAGATGTCATTATAATCGTTTTAAAAGAAATTTGTGCCTTTGTGTTCACAATTGCCTGATAGGTGGAGATTTGTTGTCTATGGTGGGGTGGATGGATTCAGTCGTTTAATAGTCTACCTGACTGTGGCTGGCAATAACAGAGCTAGTACGGTCTTACAGAGCTTTATTGCTGCTGTTGAGCAGTATGGGCTGCCATCAAGGGTCCGGTCTGATAAAGGGGGCGAGAATGCAGATGTAGCAGAATTCATGATCAGGAGCAGAGGTACCGACAGGAATTCGCATATCACAGGCAGAAGTGTCCACAATCAACGGTAAATAAATATGTTTGGCAACTAGGCTCACACAAGCAGCATACCAGTTGACTGTACTTCTTTAGCATGTCACACATATATTAACAACTTGTCAATTTTATCCTAAACACAGAATAGAAAGGATGTGGAGAGATGTCTATGAACATACGCTGGACCTCTTCTATCAGATCTTCACTTCATTGGAAGACCAGGAACACTGAATCCAGACAATGAAGTCCATCTTTTCGCACTGCACCGGAGCTTCCTTCCACTAATCCAGCAAAGCCTTGACTCTTTCAAGGGTGCTTGGAACTTTCATGGTCTTAGAACTGAAAGGAATCAGTCACCACAGCAACTCTGGAGAAGATACAGAGAGCAAGGCCCTATAGAGGATCCTACTGAGGTTAAAAATCAACTTTCAGCACTTTTTAAAGGTGTTTCTCCAAAGGAATTATGGGTGAAAATATTTTACTTGAAACAGAGGTTATAGCATCTTCAAGTCTGTTTTCAAAGATCAACCTATGAGCTGTAGTTTCTATTGTATATTCTATGCATAACTGTACTATTTTACAAAACTTGAGAGGCAACATTTAATTTCTCACCAACATGGTGACCAAAAATAACAGTCTTAAATATTTTGTATAACCCTTGTGGACTGTTGGGGCCTAAAAACTTTATGTAAAAATTTCTCAGTTATTTGACCATAACTTTTCTTGTATTGCAGCAAATTGAATGAATTTTGGGCAGAAAGCTTATTTTTTACATACATTATGTAAATACGATTTCACAGTTTTCAAAAGGTCACTGTGGAGAAATTTACTGTACTGTTATGGCTGTTTTCAGCCACTATACTTTTAACTACACTAAAAACATATCAAATCAATTTTTCCTTTACTTTGTTGTTTATTTATCTTAATTCACTTCTGCCCTGCTCAGAACTACCAAGCACTGGAAAATGAATAATATATTTAACCTCTTAATAGCCATTTAAAGAAATATGGAATGGATAATGGGAAGGGTACAGCATCAAATGACCTATTTTTCAATATAAAACATGATCAGAGACAAAAAAAATTTACGTGACATTATAGTATTATATATGTCAAAGATAAGTAGCATCATTGATTTTTTTTTTTATCCTTTTTCATGTATTTTGTAGTATCAGTTTTTTTTTTTTACAAAAAGTTAGGCAGGTACTGTTATGGCTATTTTCAGCCACTATACTTTTAACTGCTCTAAAACCATAGCAGATCAATATTTTTTTCTACTCTTTTTTGCTCGGATCTCTTAATCCACTTCTGCCTTTCTCAAAATTACCTAGCATTGAAAAAAAAAAAAAAACATTTAACCTCTTAATGGCCATTTAAAGAAATATTGGATGGATTATGGGAAGGGTACAGCATCAAATGACCTATTTTTTAATACAAAACATGATCAGCGACAAATTTTTTTACGTGGCATTATAGTCTTAGATATGTCAAAGATTAGTAGCATGATTGATTTTTAATCATTTTTCATTTATTTTGTAGTATCAGTTTTTTTCAAAATGTCAGGCATGTACTGTGATGGCTGTTTTCAGCTCCTATAATTTTAACTGCTCTAAAAACAGATCAATATTTTTTCTGCTTTTTTTTGCTTAAATTTCTTAATCCACTTCTTCACTGCTCAAAACTACAAAGCATTTAACAAATAATAAAAATTGTAACCCCTTAAGGGCCGTTTTAAGAAATCAGGTCTCTTATCATGGGTAAAACACGAATCAACCCATTTTCAATATAAAAAATATAAAGTTTTATGTGCCTTTTAGGTGTTAAGATTTGTAATTTATTCTTCAGTGCTTGGTAGTTTTGAGCAGGGCAGAAGTGGATTAAGAGATTTATGTAAAAAAAAGTAGAAGAAAATATTGATCTGATATGTTTTTAGAGCAGTCAAAAAGTTAGTGGCTGAAAACAGCCATAACAGGTCCTGTGTATAGTATACTTTAACAGCGCACAAGGGTTAATGATGTTTCAGACTAGTTTTAAGTACAAGATTGATCATGCTTGTCTCCTCCATTCAGGTTTATGAAGACTATGGGATTGACTGGAACGGACCTCACACTCTTCATGGAGGCACTGTATCAGTCCCTGAGGTTCAGCTGGCCCGTGAGCTCTCGGAGGCAGAGGTTGCCATTTTGCCAGCTCCAGGAGTTTCTGTAACTGATGCACTTAGATCATATATAGAGACTGTGCAAGTTTTATCAGGAATCATAGCAGACTGATGTCCAACTCATGCTTTTATTTAGCATTTTAAAACAAGCAAGCATAAACTGAAAAAGTTTGCTTTCCTTAAAAAAAAAAAAGAAAAAAAAGGAAAAAAGCTCTGCCATAATTAGGGATGGGAATTGATAAGATTTTATCAATACCAATGCTGTTAACGATCCTGCTAATCGATAAATTCCTTAACGATTCCCTTATCGATTCCTGCAGATTTTGCGAGTGGGCAAATGTTGGTCTGATTTTCAGTGGCAACGCCACAGCATAGATATCTGCTTCTGCAAGTTGCTGGTGTTTCCACTCACTTAAGGTTGTGTAGTCGGTGCAATGAAAATTTAGCTACAATTCTGATTCTTCTGAACCCTGTCAGTGGAAGGAATTGATAAGGGAATTGATTAGCAAAAAGATTAATGATATTGATTCTTTGATGGAACTGTTAACGATTCTCAACTGGAATTGCTTTTCGATTCCCATCCCTAGCCATAATCATTGTTAAGATATTGTAAATGCACTTTATGCACAGCTCCACTCCTTTTCTTCCTGTCTCATTATTGGCCACAGAATGAATAACATGAATGCTGTTCTGTTAACACTCAAAGCTGAAGATGTACAACTGCTTTGTTTCAGTAAGTGGAAAAATATATATGTATATAAAAAATAAAACCATTGTCAACTACTGTGCAGTATGTTAAATGTTTTCAAAGACACTGAACTTGTGTCAATTGACCTGACCTACTGAACAGTGCATTCAGTGACATCTGTCTGAAAACTTAAATAAGTCCAAACCCAGTCTGTGCACTACTTATGGCAGAGACAAGTGCTTCCTTGAAGTCCTCGTAGGTTTTGAAATGAGCTGGCAGCTTTAGTGTTTCAAAGCATGTGGAGGACGTAGGAAGGGTTCCCTCAGAGATCTCCACTTTCAGTTGAGGAGGAAGCATCTCCCAGCCAACCCAGAATGTCAGCAGCTGGGTCAGTGTACCTGATGAAGCTAAAAGTCATAAAATGGATTCAAGACAACATTTAGTTAATCTTTAATCGATCATATCTATCCATGAGACATAGAATCATTTTTAAAGAGAGCAATACATTTGCCAAATAAGGTGTTAATACCTGTTTCAATGAACATCCTTAGAAAGCCAGTGATGCGGCACGTGGACTCTATGTCAAAGTCTTCATCATCACTGTCCTCAGCTGGCCATGTGATTTTTTGTAGGAGCATCTTAAAAAAACACAATGTAATAATTATTTTAAAGGGAGAACTTATTTTGGTGAAGGAATATGCAGATCACATTCTTGGTAAATGGAAAAATAACCAGCTCAGTCATTGAAAACGCATGTAAATTCATTAAGTCACAAATGTAAGTAAACTACTGACATACCTGGGGTGTGAACTGCATTTCAGCCATTTTAGGGAAAAGAAGTGAGACAACATCTGGCCTCGATGTCAGCAGGGGCCATACCATTACATCTTTCAGTCCCTTTCTCAGCTGTTTAATTTGGCGCATGGTCCTCCCAATGACCTAAAAGACAGACCCGACCCATATTACAGACCAAATCCTCAACCCAACTTTTACAAAAGTTGGCACAGGAGGGAAAATGTTCATAAAAGCATAATGAGCTGCTTTATAAAATCCATTCAAACTAGTACAGAATATATCAACCCTTAAGAAATTAACACATTTTAGAATATTCATTTTATTCTATACATTTCAGCAACTGGTGTCTTAAGTGCTCAAGTGCAGTGGTGAACACTGACTGTATCGCCTTTATAACCCTTATGCACTGTTAAAGTATACTATACACAGGAACTGTTATGGCTGTTTTCAGCCACTAACTTTTTTGACTGCTCTAAAAACATATCAGATCAATATTTTTTCTACTATTTTCACATAAATCTCTTAATCCACTTCTGCCCTGCCCAAAACTACCAAGCATTTAACAAATAATAAAAATTGTAACCCCTTAAGGGCCGTTTTAAGAAATCAGGTCTCTTATGGGTAAAACACGAATCAACCCATTTTCAATATAAAAAATATAAAGAAGTTTTATGTGCCTTTAACACTAGAACTACCAAGGCAGTCATTTTGACTGCATTCAAAATTTGCAATGTCATAACTTTGATTAATATCTACTTAATATTGATCTGGGCCCGTATTCCTAAAGATTCTGAGAATCCTCTCAGAGAGCTCCTAACTTAGCCTAAAAATTCCCAACAAGGAGTCTTAGCTTACGAGTGATTCCAGAACACTCTCAGAGAACTCTGAGCAAGGAATGGACAGAAACTCTTATCTTAGTGAGGAGGTGTGGTTGACCCCGTTGCTAGGTATGAGTCATCATTTCCAAAGCTGTGATTGGTTGATTCTAAAAGCTGGAAAAAAAAAACCTTACTTTTGGTGATAATTGATAAACTTAATCATGGAATCTAATCTTATGAAGACTGTGTAATTAAATAAATGAAAAATGATTAAAAATCAATCATGCTACTAATCTTTGACATATCTAAGACTATAATGCCACGTAAAAAAATTTGTCGCTGATCATGTTTTGTATTAAAAAAATAGGTCATTTGATGCTGTACCCTTCCCATTATCCATCCCATTATTCTTTAAATGGCCATTAAGAGGTTAAATTTTTTTTTTTCCAATGCTTGGTAATTTTTAGAAAGGCAGAAGTGAATTAAGAGATCCGAGCAAAAAAAAAAAAGTAGAATATTGATCTGATATGTTTTTAGAGCAGTTAAAAGTATAGTGGCTGGAAACAATTACAGTACCTGCCTAACTTTTTGTAAAAAAAAAAACTGATACTACAAAATAAATGAAAAATGAGTAAATAATCAATGATGCTACTTATCTTTGACATATATAATACTATAATGTCACGTAATTTTTTTTTGTCTCTGATCATGTTTTATATTGAAAAATAGGTCATTTGATGCTGTACCCTTCCCATTATCCATCCCATATTTCTTTAAATGGCTATTAAGAGGTTAAATATATTATTCATTTTCCAATGCTTGGTAGTTCTGAGCAGGGCAGAAGTGAATGAAGATAAATAAGCAACAAAGTAAAGGAAAATTGATTTGATATGTTTTTAGTGTAGTTAAAAGTATAGTGGCTGAAAACAGCCATAACAGTACGAGTATACAGTAAATTTGTCCCCAGTGATCTTTTGACTTTTTGAAAAATTTGAAATTGTATTTACATAATGTATGTAATAAGCTTTCTGCCCAAAATTCATTCAATTTGCTGCAATACAAGAAAAGTTATGGTCAAATAACTGAGAAAATTTTACTCAAAGTGGCTGTTTTCAACCCCAACAGTCCACAAGGGTTAAAGTATATTATCAAAAGGCAAATTCACAAAACCAAATGTGTGTTGTTGAGCTGCTGTCAATGTGCTGTAGTGTGATTTTTTTTTGCAAAGGATTACATTTTGTTTTGTACAATCATGTTTCCTTCTGTGTCATCATTTGTGAAATTAGTTAGCCACTGTTCTATCAACATTTGCAGAAGTGAGAAATATTGTAGTTAAACTGTATATGAACTAAATGCTGTTTTTCAAGAACTTTAACATGACTATGTTAAATGTTTTCCATCTCTGCCAGTGTTGACATAACATAACCAGGGTTCACAACACTTTCTATAATTTCAACAACTACAACAATGAATTCTTTCACTTAACCATCAGAAACTCACTGCATGCAGTAGAAGTTTGTTATGCAGCCACCTCCGATTTGTTTTGTTGACTGCAGGGAGATCCCAAGACAGGAAAGAGCTGAAACTGTGTCCTTCTGTTCGGTGTAAGTTCTTCATGTTCAAGCTAAAATCAAAAGCGATACAAGTTATTGCATTTTCCCAAACAATAATTTTGCAAGACAAACTTTTTTATGATGCATACCAGTGCTATGACACCCCTGATGTCCAGATCAGGACAGTCTTCGGTAGCAACAGTTGCCGTTTCAGGGTCCCCGTTGAACAGTACATGAACTACAGCAGGACTTAATCCTGTGACATGGGGGCCATCATGCAGAAAGCTGTGGGCCAACATCCTTCCTGCAACCCGGAAGAGGTTGCTTTCAATAAGCACCTCTGATGCTGCTGGAACAAGATGGTCAGGTTCACCCTCAAATAGCAGTGTTCGGCCCATTCCTCCTGTAAAGTACCAAGAGAGTAGGGGATAAATTCACAACAATTAACAAATGATATACATTTAAAAATTGCATCATATTAACCTTCAAAATGTTAAGAGACTTACCAAGATCTAGACTGAATCCAAACTGCAGTTTGGATATTATTGTTGTCATAAAGTACCGCATCACTCCCTCTCCGACAGCAACATCACCTGAAACAAAATACTGATAATAATACAGTGGAAAAACAGTGGCTGACTGATGCAGGGGACTGGATAAGGTAACATAACTATTGGCTGTAATTCTAGAATAGCATCCTTAATAATGACTATTCCAGATAACAGGAGAGTATTGTGCTTTTCATAAGTGGTCATCAAGTTATATATATATATTTTTGGATCCATTCTCCCATGTAACAATTCCATATAAGATACTTATATGGAATTGGAATTGAATAAACTTTACAGTATCTTTTATATTACCTACCAAGAAGAGTACAGTGAAGTGGACATGCCCATTCTTGCGGCTGTTTATAGAAAGAGAGAAGTTCCCGTTCCCTTTCCTCTTCAGAGTCCCTCACATCCATCTTCATTCTCAGTGGTTTCCCAGATGCATGTTCCCTTAGCAGATTCTCTTTGAAAACTTTGGCAGCTTGAGCTGGTTCTTTAATCAGCTTCCATTCTAGACAACAACAATAGTAAAGTTATCCATTTCAGAGAGGCATGTTGTAAGTTGGCATGTCACCTGCTGATACAGATATCCTCTCATTCTACAGGAAAGGAGGAAAGTTCTGTCCATGTCACTGACAAACATGTGAGGCCTAACATCTTCAGAATCTGTCACAAAGCTGAGTTGACATGAAAACAGCAAAACAGCATTTTGACCAAAAACTAAATATTTTAACAGTTAGAATATATAACCCAGTTGAGTGTTACCAATTGTGTGCAACTGTATGTTCTTATCTAAGTATATCTTGCAAGTGTCATTTTCTATGAACTGAGTAAGTTACACACTATCTTATAGCAACCCTATTGTGATGACAAACCATTGTCTGTTTCCTTGTCATCCAAGTCCTGGATGTAAATCACTGCTGGTACCACTGCACTCTCAGCTGATGTTCCAGGCCTCACTGGAACACTGTCACTGACTGGGGCTGTGTCTCTATCATTTTCTTCACTTTCCTCCCTCCTGTTCTCTCTCTGACTCCTGCATGGGTGTCCTTGAAGTTAACAAAATTGAAATTATGGTCATACTTTAATTGTGTGCACAACACTCTAACAGATGCATTTTCCAAAAGAAAAACAAATATGCTACCCTCGCATTTCTTTAGGAATTACATACCCATTGCAGCTCAATCTGTGCAGCTTCATCTCAGAAAAGGGAACTTCCTTCTGACAAGTGATACAGGGGATGACTGGACCAGAGGCCGTTTGTGAGCTCTCCTAACAACAATAACAAATGGTGTTTAACTAATGATTAAGAGTCACCAGTGAGTTTTGTTTTGATTATGTATTAAACTGAGTCTCTGTAAATCTATGTACACAATCTATGGGTAGATCCTGTTGAAGTGGACGTATGTAGAGTGTAGCCTGTCCAATCATCGTCGCTGGATCTTTCAGATAGGCAAGGGTGTATCCAGTGCTGGGACATGGAAGCAACCACGAGATTTCGCTCACGAGTAGATCCTACAATTCTTAGGAATTCAAAGCCTCCCCCTTCTTTGAGCTTCGGAAACACTTCCATCAGTTTATTTGTTACAATCATGGGATCGTTGTCATTCCCTGTTAAAAAGAAAAAAGAAAAAGACATAACTCATATTGACTCACCTAAAGCCTGTGACAACTATTATTCACATAATGAAAAGTTTGACTCAAATATGAACATAAGGAAATACGTTTGACTAAAAAGAAATGCCAAGTTGAACTGCAAATAATTTCAACGAGCCACAGACAGTACAAACTTTTTTTTTTGGTTTGGGTAAATTTCTAATTTCATACTGACCTGAAAATGTCACTTTTTGCTCTCCAAGTCCTGAAGTAAGGAGGTCTGCTTTAAGCAGCACGCTTGGAACTTTATCCGCGTTGTGGTCAGCCAAACAACAGACAGTGTGTGTGTAGCTTCTTCGACTAACTTGGAGTTGTGCCTGTCGTCTCGTCATATTCCTTCTGGCTCCACCGTTATACGGCGCAAAGAGCCTTGCTACCTCGGCTGCAACATAGAAAAATGTCACAGCTCAATAGTCACCAGTCAGCTAAAACAGCCTCAACTTCTATCTTTGCATGTAACTGCTAACTATCACTATTTTGCCGATTAGCGACTAGTTTTAAGCTCCCATCATTTACACTGAACATGCAGTCTACACGAAGCAGGCATGTATTTGCTCATGAGCCTACCGCAAATAAGTTTTCGATCCAACTCCAAATAGTTACATAATTTAACCTACACATGTGTCCCGAGTCACTGATTTATGGTACACCTGGCTAACATTGTAAGTTAATTAGCTTACCTTGGACAGGTGTACGTGATTGAGCAGCAGGTATCTGCTGTGACTGAGCCGCCGGAGCCGGAGGAGTTCTGCTCAGAGCTTCCTCAATCAAATTCGCTGCTTCTCTCAGCAGCTCTGGGCAGGTTTTTGACATTTTGTCATGCACTTCGCAGGCCACATCAACATTTAGTATGGGGGACCGAGTCTGGATATTTGGCGGTTGCCAATAAAGTTTTGTTTACCTGAGTATCCAAAGCAACGCCTAACTGAACAGCGCCACCTAGTGTATCGGAATATGTTCACAAGCTCTGCGTCAATCCATTATCTGGAATCGATTTGCCTTGACTTGATGTACAAGGTAACCAATCAGGTGTTAGAACCCGCCCACTGACTTTGATGGGCGAGGTTGACAGATAAAATAAATTCATGAAGCAGTGCAACACAGGACCATGAAATAATTAATTTAATAGTGAAATAATAAGATATGTTTTTTTACCTGAAATTAATTGGTATTTTAATGAATTAATGACATATTTAATGACACATTTAATGAATTAATGACACATTTAATTAATTATTTAATGATGTATTCATTTATTGAATTTTGGCACATTCCAATTTTAATTAATTAATGACACATTAAATTAATGAATGACACATTTAATTATTTATTTAATGATGTATTTATTTATTGAATTTTGGCACTTTTAGTCCTCGATATTTTTACTTCCTGTTGTTCTGTCAGTAACTCAAAGCACTTTGTTCTCCATGTGTCCACTTACAGTTTGAGCTGCACTGCAGGTTTGGATGTTTAAATACTTTGTTAAAGGGAAAAAGAATAATTTAGTTTGAGTGACTTGATGCTCTCTGTGTTTCAAGTTAAGTGTATGTATGTGACACTGCATTTGACATATTTCAAAAACAGTGACATGGAAAACTTTTAGTTTTGAGTTATATTGTGTGATTAACATTTAAACCATCTCTAGTTTTTCAAAGTTAACTGTAGAATATTGAAATGTATCACAATATTATGATATGATGTGATTTTATTGTACCGTGACCCAATAATCATGATGCGTATCGTTTTGTGAGGTTCTTGCCAATACTCAGCTCTAGTTTTGACAGGTAAATACAAACACATGTTAAGGTGCGTATGAACATAAAAAGTGTCGATTAAAAACACACCATCTTTTGGTCACATTTGAAAGTTCATTAAAAGTAAGTTTCTTGATAGCAATCTTTCAGAAAGTGTTGCATTTAATGTCTGTATTAACATTTTAATTGTTTTTGTCTTGTCAGTGTTTGTAAAAGTTTTTTCCATTTGTCTCTCCCGACCTAACTCCCAATCATTTTGATTTCGGCCACTCGAGGGTTGCTCTTGCGTCACATGTGGCACATGGGCCGCTCATTGAATTGGGCAGCTCTGTCAAGGGTCACCAACCCCGTAGATCTTTAAGACAATTCGAGTAGATCTTTAAGACTAGATGCTGCATCCTTTATCTGACACACAGGATCTTTTTTGCTTCTCCACAAATCTGGTGAATTCAGCTACTATGCTAAATAAACTATTTTTTCTCCACCTCATTACTTTTTATCATTAGAAGGATATTAAGATGGACTAAATTGTTTTTAATGCTCCATTGTTCCAGTCCTTAGAGATGAGTTTTGTTTTTTATTATGCTGCATAAACTGCAGTGTTAATGTGAGTTTAAATCAACAGGATCATTTTTAATTCCTGCACTTTAACATTTATGGATTGAAGATTGGTTCTTGATTGTGAAGTTAGATGATGATCATTAAGATTTGAAGATTTGTTCATAGTTCTCAGTGAGTTTAGGGAAGTGGATCATGCCATCTCAAAATTAAATAAATTATAAATTCTTAATTCTTGACTCTAACATAGAGCAGGCTTTACTCAGTTGAGTTTTATTTAACAGCAAAAGGTTTAGAGAAAGGTAATGTTATAGTAAGTTATTAAAAACAAAGGAAGCTTTCTCCCTTGTGTTCAGTTTATACACATTCTTTTAGTTTTTACAGCTGAACATTTCAGTTAAATAACATCCCATACACATAAGTTAGGTCATACTTGGTGAAAAAGTCCATGTAAATCTGAATAATTGATGAACTTCTTTCCTGTTTCTCTGTACAGATGGCTTCAGGTCTTTGTTGGACTGTCCTGTGTCTGGCTGCTGGACTGTGGTTTGTAACATCTGTGAGTAAAACTGGTTTTGAATAGAAATATTTATCTGAAACAGTTTTAAAAAAAACCTCAAAGGTCACAAAGCAGAGACATCTCTGTGTTTTCTTTCACCAGGTCTGTTTTTATAAAGGTCTATGATGTTAATAATCTGCATTTGGGAAATGTATTTGTGTTACTGAAGGGGATACAACAACTTTTATTTGTTTTTCATGTCTTGTCTCACTCATGAATCCATGACAAGCAAACAGACACCATTGTTTAGAATGTGTGTGCAAAAGCAAGGAAGAGATGGGCGAGCTCTGCCCGTCTTTTCCTTGTCACTGCTCACACAGTCAAAACAACAGTGTCTGTTTGTTTGTCATGGACTCAGGAGTGAGACAAGACATGAAAACTAAAAAAAAAAATTGTGTATCCTTCTAAGTGATGGAAATTTATGTAGGATCTGTACTTAAGGACTCATTTTCCCTTCTTTACCATGTGAAACCCAAATATAGAAATAAATGTGTAAAATGTTTTCACCTCTCAGATGTTGTTAGAGGAGGCAGAAATTAAAGGGTTTGAGATTTTTTTTATGTTTTAGTAAGTTTTCAGGAACATGTTGTAATATTATAACGTTGGGCCTTGCTGGTAACAGAATCTCAGTGTTAATGCTCCCACTGTTTAAACAGATATACAAAACAAATAAGGGCTCATCTGCAGGGCTGAGCTCTTATGTTGCCCAATAACAGTCCATATCATGAATAATAATCATTCAAAGTGTCCAGAGTTCAGCCATGTTCATTTTCAATCATCGTCCCAGAAACAGTTGCTTTCCTTAGGTTACACGTGCTGCATAGGGTGTTGTTGTAGATTTTCTTTTTGAGCTTTAAGGACATCTACATCAGTCTCCTCATCACTTGAGTCAGTGTCTGAGTTGATGTTAAAGTCACTGTCTCCATTCATGATGGCATCCTTCACATTCTGCACAGTGTAGAGAACACAGAGCTTTGCTGGTGTCATTATGGAGTGGAAAAATAAAATCAAATAAATAAATATGTAAGTAAGATATAAGAGCATTTATTCTCCAGGCTAAATAGTTTAAATTCAAATATATCCTAATCTTACTTAAACCTTTAACCAAATTCACACATAGTGTCTGGATAGCCGACCTAACCTCTCTACTTATCATCTTAAAGGGGTGATAAGTGGGGGCTGACAGGTGAGAGTGGGCGTTCCCGACCACTCTCACCTGTCCCTGAATGATGCTGCCTGAAAAACATCCACACTCAGATTAACTCATAGTAATGCAAAATCCTATTTACACAGCCTACTATGCTCTCTACTTATCATCTTAAAGGGAATCTTCACATTCATGACCGTTCCTGACCACCCTCACCTGTCTCCACCCTAACCCCCAACCTACCCTGCATCACCTGCAGCGAGCTTAAAAACATTAAAACTGGTTTTCATCCAAAGCAAAGCAACAAGCTGGTGTTTGGGCAAAGCCCCAAAAAACAGACTCAGTTCAATATTTATTTCACTTTTGATTATTTTAACTGATGAGACGTGGATACTGTTTCAAATACTAACACACAGAATTTCAAATACTGTAATCAGAAAAAAAATAATTCAATTATGGTCCAGACTCTAAAGACTTTAACAGAAAACACATTTATTAGTTATTCATGGTAATAATCATAAAACATTTTATTTCTATCAGTATACCTGACCATATGAGAACATGAGAGCAGACCAGTGTCCTGATGTAATGTGGAAGGTGGACCTGGTTTTTGCTACCACACTGACCCAGAGTTATAATATTACAACATCGACATAACAGGCTCAAAATCACAGTTAATGAAGTTATTTCACAAAAACAAAAAGTCATGTTGAAGACGTTGTAATCAACTTAGACAAAATGTATAAGGTAATTTAGTTACTTTAACCTTGAGAAATCCAGTCCAGTAAAATGAAGAGCTGAGTCCAAATAAGAGTTTAAAGTGGTGTGAGTTCTTGGCCTAAAGGCTCGACCCATAAACACATTTACCATCCAATGACAATGCAGGGTTAAACAACAGGACTCACTGATCATGTTAATGTTGCTGTTGTTTTTTAGGTACCTAAACCTGATGTATTATTTCAACACTGGGTCTTAAAGGGTTAATGACTCATTGGGCCCTAATTTCGTGGCGCAGTGCAGGGGGCGCAAGCCTGGCGCACCCCGCGCAGTGTTAATTTCGTCCGGCACACCGCAGTGCACTGCCAGTTTGACAATTTGGTCGACCGTCTGCGCAGAGATGAGTGTGACGGCGCACCATGGGGAGGTGATGGCGCACCAGGGGGAGGTGTCGGCAGATTCATGTTGGCGCAGTGACAATTTCGTGCCAAAAACAGTGCAGAAAGTGCACTGAAAGCTCGCCAGCTCCAACCTGGTCTAACCTCGGTGCAGGGCGAAGCGCACCCTCCGCAGCTGTAATTTTGTGACAAGCGCACATGTGCGCACGTCTCAGAGGCAGGTTTCCAGAGTGTCAGGCACATTTTAATGCATTAAACAATCAAAGCGATTACTATTTAATGTCCCCGTCTGAACCAGCATATACATTTGTATCTGTATTAACTGTCCCGTCACATCTGATGTCGGATTAAAGCCGTTTGACATAATGGAAACTTAACCTGACAGCAGCTGGAAGTTTGATGCACATCCTACAAGTCAACAATAAACAGCCTTAACATCTGATACTGAGTATATATCTGGGTTCTCTCATTTCATTAAATAGATGAAATGGATAAGACAGCGGTGAAACTGTTTTTATTTTTTACTATTAATGGCCAGGCGAACAGATTACATCTGTCCCGGAGCTGGCCCACACGGTAACGCCGCGATCCTGGCTCTGGATGCCACCCGCTGTACATTCTCTCGCTGAAGGGACAGCGGCTCTGACCGGCTTCCGCTATATCGGCTCTTCCAGCACACTGTGCCTGCTGTGGCGGGAATCATTCAGACCATCCAGATGCCGCGCCGCCGCAGTAGCATCAGCGGCGCAGGAGAGGCGTCATTTGATTGGTGAAGACAGCGCCGCTGTTAAATCGCATTCACGCCTTTCTGTCTCTCTCGGCGGCGTACTGAGGAGGCGTGATGCGATGGTTCGCGGCGGTTTGCGCCCATGAGCGCGCCTTCTTTGGCACTGCAGGAAACTGCAGCGCGCTAATACACCCTATTCGCGCCGGGCGTATGTCGCAGGTGCGCCTGTGCTTGTGCCTGGTCTACGAAATTAGAGCCCATTATGTTGTCTGCAGTGTCTCATTGGAGCTCAAAATCCTTTTATTAATAAAACAGGTGAGGATGGCATGATTAGAGTAATCCTTTAAAACAGACAAAACATCCAAAACAACAGTTTGAAGAGAAGAACCATAATTACTTTCAAACCTTCCGTTCAATGCACAGAAATGTTGTTTTAAATTCTGTGTGTAGTTTAATAAATGGAGCATTTTTATTTGCTTTCACCACAAAAACATTGATTTTGTAAGAATGAATAGAAGTGATGCACAGATTGTGAAAATCAGGGGCCAATGCTGATGTTGTTAATAAGAAGTTTAGCTGGTACCAAAGTTTTTCTAAAAGCATTTTAGCTATTCTTTTCAACAATTCTTTATTATTCTGTTGCTGGTGTTTGTCTGTTTGTTCTTTAGGGAAAGAACTCAAAAAGCATGAATGGGAACTTGGAGGAGATGTTGGTCATGGTAAGATTAATAAATAATTAGACTATGGAGGTGATCTGGGTATGAATGCAGATCCAGGAATTTTTTAAGTATTTGTTTGCAATGTGAGACGGGGAAGTTTCCCACATTTTTGACAATAACTGACCAACCAAAGCCAACATTTACAACATTGTTGGAGTTCTTTAACGATGGTTTCCGGTGTCAGGGAGACAATATTTTTCCCAGCATTTGTTAGTTTGTTGAATATGAACATAATGATCATGAGCTAAATCTTATGGCACAAAGAAGATGTGATGAGGTTTTGGTGGTGATCTGGATCAGGATGGGACTTTCTTTCAAGAATTTGTTGAGCAATAGGGCAGTTTTAACTTTTTTTGGAAACATAACTTAACAAGTTATGAAGAGATTTTGATGATGTTTTTTCTTGGGTCAATGTTTGACGTGGAGATCAGAATCTAAATATGGATCCGAGATTTTCAAAGATTTGAAAACAGTTTTAGACAGAGCAGTCTTCCAAACTTTGGAAATGAACTCTCCTGACAGTGTTTGAAATACTTTTGTGGAGGTTTTGTGGTCTGTCTTTGTTCACATTGTTTTCAGAGTGCAGTCATTATAATGTGGCTGACAGAACAAAAACAATCTGACATGTGAGCTTAAAGAGGATTTTTGCTAAATCTTACAAGACAGTCCAGTTGCAGACCTCTCCTCTCAGCCGACTACACCTCCATGGTCAGAAGGAAGTGACGCCATGATCATCTCCAATGTGAGAGGGAAATGGTGTCAGCTCCAATGTGCCGTGGTAACTTCATTTGTGTTTCATTAAAAACACAAAGTTAAAAAATGCGTAGTCTCTGTTTGGTGTAATGATCTTTTTCATTTCATTTCCTAGAGACACAGTTGTTTTATTAGCTCTACAGTCCTATCACAGCCTCTGTGTTTACAGTCTCTGCTGTTTGAACCGTAACACGGGGACAAAGGCATCAATTCAAGGTTTTATTAAAGACCCCTTCACACCGCCACACAGCAACAGCCCCAAAAACAGCCTCCCTGTCAGAGTCCATTAAATATAAAGTGTTTTTAAACTGCTGCTGCGCCCCGGTACGAGCATAGAGTCCGAGGCAGCAGTGACGGAGAGGTGATTCAGTGAACGTCACAGCAGAGACCAAAAGTCCTTCATAACACTCCCTCCTCAAACACTCTGAAGTGAAATGCTGTCTCATGCCAAGTTTTTCTCTGATTATCTTTACATGAAGGTAGAGCCGTTTGGTAGAGCTCATTTAATGTTAGTTTTGACCCGTGAAGTCGGCTGTTTCCTGGTTCTCTCCTTACCCTACCCTACACTAATGTTTAAGTAATCAGAAATGGGAACGTCAGGTCTTTCATGCTTATATTTTAGTCCAACATCACATTTTTACCTGTTAATCATTTATTTTTATCTTACAGGGAGGAAAAGCAGATCAAGATGGTGAGTGTTTGATTTCCTGGATGCTTAGAATATGGTTTTCTGTCAGAGTGTTAAAACAAATTTGATTTATCAGGTGGGTCCTGTTGAAACAGAGTTCAGGTTCATGTTTGACCAGGAGATGAAGTATCAGCACATGTCATGAAGTGTCAACAGCTTTGACTTCCAAAGAATGAAACCCGGGAGATGTCATGTGATACTTGTATTTATCTTCCATTTGTTTATCCACAGCAGATGTTATCTCAGGGGAGTTGAATTTGTCAGCAGGATGTTTTTGAATCTGTTTTCCGGGACAGGGAGGAGTTTGGGTGACCACACGTACACCTCTATTTACAGACTCTCAGACGCCACAGCTCTGTGCTGCTTCATGTAAAAGACAATTCAAACTTTCAGGAGTCCAAATTCTGCTTTTTCACTTTTACTTCCCCTTAGTAAGGCTAGCATGTCTCCCCAGTATGATGGAGCACTTCTATGAACAAGACAAAAACCTGCAGCATCAGCAGTTTTCCTTCTCAGCATGTTTATGGCAGTAGCAGTGCTCTACAACTTCTTATCTCCTAGCCTCCCTGATCGTCCTCCCGCTGTGATGTCCACCATTGTTTTAGGTCTAGTGGCTTAGAAAGCCGAGTGCAGAGCAGGGATGGTAGAATGAATGCAAAGTTGTTGACAACATGGTTCAGAGCAGCGTTGAATTGACCAGCTGGACTGGCCCCAGTGAAAGGAGCTTTAAGTTGTGCTCACACCAAATGTGCCATTTTTGTGGCTCCAAATCAAGGTGTGTATATCTTTTTAGAGTTTGGTGTGAACACAGCTTTAAAGGGGCAGGAGTTTTTCTTTGTAGATGTTGTCTATGTGTTTATTTTCTGTTTATTTAGTTGCATTTATTCGTCTTTTTGTTTGTTTGTTAGCACCAAAAATGTTACTGTAAGCACTGGACAATGATATTGTTGTAATAATTATTTATTTTTTGACTGTAAATCAAAGATAATTATACAGAATCTTCAAAATAATGTTAATAAAGCAACAGACAGTCTACAGTCACCAGATCTCAGTCCAATAGAAAAACAAATCCTCTCAAAATGATTAGAGAAGTTTGACTATCAAGGGGACAGAATTGACCTCTTCACTCAAAAAAATAACTCATTGGACGAACTCAACTAATTTTTGGTCAGGTTTTCCATCCAGTATATTTACGTAGCCCCAATTCAAATTATAAACATTGGTTGAATGTAATTTAATTAAGTTAATCAGACTAATTTTTATTTGTTAAAATCAAAATAAATTGTGTGCATCAGTTTAGAGAAATTGGTTTACACTCATCTAACGTTATTGAGTAAGTTCTACTAAATTTTATTAATCATAACTACAACAAAACAATAACTTAAATTTAAATGAATTTATTTAGATTTTTTCAAATTAAAATGAAATCTATTTTAAATTAAATCAAAACTTTCATTTGATTCCCCCAGCTGAAATAACATTACACAGAACTTTGTATTTACACTGAAAAAAATGTTTTGTTGAATGAACATAATTTTATTAATTTTAGCAGTTGCATGTAATTCTTTTATCTGAAGCCAGATATTTTTATTATGTTGACTGAACTAATTTTGAAAGTAAATCTAATTAAGTTTTATTATGTAAATCCTCCTCAACTATTTTGAGTTGACTTTACTCAAATTTTCTATAAATGTCATTTTAAATTTACTTAAATAAATTATGTTTTTTTGTGCATTTTCAAATCAATTAAATTGTTTAAATTCTATTTTTTTAAACTGATCATAATGACATATTTGTAGATATCATACATCACACAGAATCAAAAATGTGTTTAGACAACCAACTTTATTATAGTATAAATATTAACACCTTACATCAGAGCTGTCTAATGGCCCATGAATGTTTTTGTCATGAAAAACTGTAAAATACTCAGTGCATAGATTGAAACACTGTTAACAGATACACAGATTCATTAATCTGTTTGCAGAAGAAAAAATGTTTCTGATTGTGTAACCAACCGTTAATAAAGAATAAACTTACACAAGTTAGATGAAGTCTCTTGACATGTGATAAGACAGAAGGCAACACTTGCTCTCAACATGTACAAAACTTCTTATAAGACAAGAACCTGTGAAATGCAAACTGCATAAACAACAATACTTGTTTTAGCTTTAAACCCTTACATCATAAATGCCTCTACTAAAGGCTTTAAACACAAGAAAGCAGAAACCCACTAATCAGATACTGTCACCCATAACCAAAAGGATGGAACAAACAAAATAAAGTCTTTTGTGTAGAGTCCTGATCAGAGACTAGGCAGCAGAATAGTTCCATCCCAGTTACATGTTCAGTGGCTTTTACTCTTGATAGTTTACTTTACAACTTTTTATGCAAAAATACACCTATGCCTTCAACTGAGAACATTACCCAGAGTAAAAAAACAAAAACTTTAACAATCAAAACCCAAACCATACTATGTGGGCCACATCTGGAAAAACACACAGGTTCTCTGACTCTGAAATGACAACATTATTGAAAGGCAATGTTTCACTGAGGCAACTGGACTGTTAAACCAAGTGGCTTTGTTGAGTATAATAAGATTTATTCAAGTGCATATCCTGACACTCTTTTAGATGTTGGCCTTAAACAGGAGAACAAGAACAAAAGCCGATCCTTTATTACTGCCCTAACACAGAGAACTATCAGAAAGTTTATTTGTTGTAGTGTCCTCACCACTGGCTGTATGAATACTGTCCTCTAAAAAAGCATTTCTCATCTGTGTTAAACTCTTGGTGATACTGATGGTCAGATCACATTAAACATTCATTAAATAATTCACAAAAAGAAAAACAATAGTGGCTGAAGAGTTTCTACAGTCCAACACAGATTTAGTTCTGTAGTCCAAGGACTTTGGGGGAAAGCTTTCCCATGAGTACTTTTTGAATGAACTCCTAATAGTGTCTCAGTTCCTTGGGGTAGGCCAGGTTTAATGCGTAGATGACCCCAAGCATCACTGCACAAGCCTGTGCTGCAGATCCAATGCTGTCCAAGATGATCGATCCATCAACAGAAATTCTGATGTCATCATGATGTCCAGATTCTCCATTCTCCTTGCTGATGACGTAAATGCCCATGGCCCACTTCTGCATGATGTTGGGATGGTATTTCCTTCCATGTCCTGCATATTTTAAGTAAAATGGAGAAAGAGCAAACATCAGAATGCTTTGCTATTTTGTTTAAATCATCAGCTTCAGTCCTTATCAAAACTATCAAATATTTAATTATTTCTTTTGTTTTAACCCTTTAATTACCAGTTTGATTACATGATTTCACCCTCGTTATGAAAAAAATATAAAATGAGTTATTTTCAATATAATGAGTTTTAGAGGGCTGGGGACTTAAAAAATAAAAGATCAGGCTTAATTATACAGAACAAAGTTGATTTTCATGCCTTGTTATTTTTTTTCAGTGTCAAATTCTAACTAACCTTTTAGGTAAACAGCACAAAAATGTCCAGTTGAGTCTCTTTAGACCCAATTCTCTTTAAATCCCACAAAAAATTACACAATGAAATCATGCATTCTCTAATTTCAGGATTACATTTTGGAGAAATGTAGGAAAAAATCGTTTTTACTGTTTACTATGAGATGGGACAAATTTCCTATTGTGTGTCTGTGTCTAAAACAATGATCATTCATGATGCTAAAAAATATTAAAATAATGCAGCACTATTTTCCCCTGAATATGGACATATATTCTTTCATATTCTAACTATTATATAACTACAATCATCACTCAGAGCCAGCTGTACATGTTTGGATGTGTATGAAAGTATGCCAAAGACACATAATCAGACAATACAAGTCCTACAATAAGGTCAAAGGTCAGAGTCACACACACACACATGGATCATGCAGAGACCTACAACAGGAAAACTGAACCTGTGTGCTGAGCTCTCATCACTTCTTCAGATTGTTTGTTAAAATTTGACACTGAAAAAAATAACAAGTCATAAAAACACATTTTTTTCTCAATCTCATGAATAATTAAGCCTGATATATTTTTAAATTTCCAGCCATCCAAAATTTATGATATGGACTTTGATGTGGTTTTTCATAAAAACAGTTAAATAATGTTTTTGATTAAGGCTGAAGTTGATCAAATGATCTCTGTTAGAGGAAATTAAATTTGTTATCCATTATTTTTTAGAAGCTTTTGTGACATATGTGTCCTCTAGTGACCTGAAAAAGCTCAAATTATAAATCTGACACTGAAAAACATAATGCATGAAAATCAATGTTATCACTAATCTTATGTTTTTGTATGCCTGATCTTTTAAAATTCCCTGTTTATTTTATTGAATATTAATAATTTTTATGAGTTAATTTCATAAAAACACTGATATTATGTAACTGAATTTGCATTTAAAGGGTTAAAATATAAAGAATAATTAAACATTTAGTTTTCTGGATTAGGACTGAAGTTGACTGAGTTATTTGGGCAAACAAAGTTATGTTTTTATAGCAGTTTTTTTCTGGTAACATCAAAAGGTTGTACATTTGTCCCCAGTTAACCATTTGACCTCTGAAAAAAAGAAACTTTAAATTTAAAGGCTCTTCATGAATAACACCATCCTACAAAAATCATTCCAGTGATTAACACTAACAAGATGTGGCCAAAAGTTGAACAAAAAACTGTCAGAAAGGACAAAACATCCCACAAAGGTTAAACAGGAGTTACATTCAGAACATAAAACTGAGCCTGTACTCATGGATCAGATGTCCATCATCCTCCCCGAGGTAGAGGCCAAGAGCTCTAAGGACTGCTGCCCCTTTGGAATGAACATCACCTGTAGCCTGTGTGAAGACATTTAACTGTTGAAAAACAAAAGTAATCACAGAAATATTTAAACTTCTCTACCCACAGTTATACTATAAATAATCTGATTCATTTATTACTAAATGATTGTGGAGTGGTTACAATCACATGTGTGAATATTTTGTGCTAAGCATGGTCAAAAATCTTACTCAGTGAAGGTGGTGAACATTAACTGTACCACCAGAGAAAACAGGGCTGGAACATGTCACCAAGTAATAGATTACTTTGGAAAGTGTCTTCCATTAATGATCCAGGCTTCACTGAAACAGAACACAATAAAGCACACATATAGACTACAATGAATGAACACTTACCTCTGGTAAGATCTGCAGATGTTTGGTTAGTTTCTGGCCAGTGACACCTCCCTTTTTCTGAAAAACTGATGTCAGCTGATGCTGAAGACTGTCCAACCGTGCCATGAAAGTCATCTGAGTGGATATGTTGTGATTCACTGAAATTCAGCATTTCTCTGATGCACATAAAAGAAGTGGCAGAAGACAAAGAACACTGTGCTCAGTTATTTACGTAATGATGATTCCTGTAACACACACAGTGAAATCATCGTGGAAATGCACAAGAGTTTGGGAAAGAAAGGAGATGCTGTGTTATTTATTCACTACTAGATAACTTTTTATGTGCTATGCTTATTATAAATGGTTAAAGATCACTTCACAGCATTCAAAAATAGCCAAAATTATTAATCCAAAAATGTATATTTAATTTATTAACATAAATAATGATGATTTAAAAAAAATCATTGATATTAAATACAGTAAATAAAGTCCCATGTACAACAAATGCTAGAATTTGAGCTGTTTCATCCTTTCTGGAGAACATATTTACAGTGCAATGAGATGCTCACAAGACTAAAGTTACTCTTTTAAATCTGTAATAAATGTCATGTCCCCTGCTGCATGGCATGTCTGACTAAACACAGTACCACCATGGCATTAAACTTCTGCATGCCAGTATTAACAGGAGACATCATCTTTGTTTAAAAAAACGAGAAACATGAAAACATACAAACCACCTCAGTGGTAAACAGACAATAATAAAGAAAACAACATAAGCAGTGACCGAGCAGGAGGGCAGCATGAGTCAGAGTCATGAACCACTGAGACGGACACACACACCTGCTGCCTGTGCAGGTCCGACCCCCCTCACACACACACCTGTTGCCTGTGCAGGTCCCCCACCCTCACACACACACCTGCTGCCTGTGCAGGTCCCCCACCCTCACACACACCTGCTGCCTGTGCAGGTCCCCCACCCTCACACGCACACCTGCTGCCTGTGCAGGTCCCCCACCCTCACACACACCTGCTGCAGGTCCCCCACCCTCACACACACCTGCTGCCTGTGCAGGTCCCCCACCCTCACACACACCTGCTGCCTGTGCAGGTCCCCCACCCTCACACACACACCTGCTGCCTGTGCAGGTCCCCCACCCTCACACACACCTGCTGCCTGTGCAGGTCCCCCACCCTCACACACACCTGCTGCCTGTGCAGGTCCCCCACCCTCACACACACACCTGCTGCCTGTGCAGGTCCCCCACCCTCACACACACACCTGCTGTCTGTGCAGGTCCCCCACCCTCACACACACCTGCTGCCTGTGCAGGTCCCCCACCCTCTACACGGGTGGACTGCGGCCTTCCTCAGCCTTCTCCTCGGCAGTCCCCGCCGCCCCAGCCCGCCCCAGTTGAACTTAACTCATCGTTTCTATGGTTTCTGGTACTCTGCATGGAGCCATAGTGCCTCGTGTTTAGCCGCATGGACAATCTAATACCAGGAGCATTAAGAGGCTAACACAGCCTCACATAGCTAGCTTAACTACCTAGTTAGACAGGCCCATAGCTGTAACTACTTGAGTATATAATCATTTAAATAAAGCAAATAGGACTGACTCAGTGGTGAAATCTACATGATAAACCAATAATTATTAAAGACTTTCCCCAGCAGTTTGAAGTTGAGTCTGTAGAAACAGCAGCACACACCTGCAGAGAGTCCAGACTCCAGAGTGAGTAACCCACGTGCACGCAAAATCCTCAAAAGGCGGTACGTTCTTGCACATGCCCAAACTTCAAAATCCAAACCAGATGGTGATTTTTTAAGCTACATTTAACTAAATTAAATAAGATTATCATGTGTTTTTTACGATAAAGGTTGAAATTACTTATATTTTATAAGTTGAGTTAAATAACATAAATATTTCTATTAAATTTTGGTTAATAAATATAAGCAACATTTACTAGTGGTCAAAATCACTTTTTCAGTCAAGGAGTACTGAAATATTCTATTCAAGTGAAAAAAACGCTACTAGGATGAAAATTTACTGAACTGCAAATCAAAGTACTGCTCTTAATATGTACTAAAGTAAAAGTTAAAGGTGCCTTGTTTAAAATATACTCAGAGCATGAGTTACTTCTTAAATATTTATAAAAATCTCTCTTCTGTAGTCTACAAAGGACAACTTGCAAATATTAAAGTTACTGTTTTTTTCAAAGGCAAAGCTTTGACTTAACATGTCAAAATTGTGTATATCAGAAATGCCTGAAGATGTAATTGTAACTATTTAATTAGTTTAAAGTTTGTCTATGCTACAGTCAATATGACATTCCTATTAAATGTACAGTCCAGGCAAACTGTAAGTTAGTCACAAGTCTTTGCTCTCCTGTTTTGAGTCAAGTTCAGTCTGACAACAGGAAAGTTAAGTTGAGTCTTCAAGTAAAAACAGGCAGATCAAGTCAAGTCCAGAGCCTTCAGTTTTAACATTTCAGGTCAGATCAAGTCATTTGTGATTTTTAGCCATTTTCATTCCATTAAAACATTAAAACAATATTTTATACTGTTAACAATGGCTGAGAGGGAGATTGGGTTTTTGTAAATCAGACTCCAATGGTTTAAGAGGTTGCATTTACAGCCGTAGGGAGTCAGTGACAAAAAGGTACTCTTAAATCAACAACCACATTTAAAAAAAAAACAACTAACAATAGTATCCTGCTGCAGCCTTGCAGGCAGCACTCTCAGGGCAGCAAGTTTTTCACAACAGCACCACCCAGTGGATTGAAGCTGTCTTTGCAGGACTGCAGAAACAGGGTTAGGTTTAGGCATGTGGATTTGGTTAAAGTTAGGTTCAGGCAAGCTCTTAAAACTATGGTTAGGTTTAGAGTAAGGGATGGGTCAGGGGTTACAGTTTACTGTCCCATGTGAGACTGAGGGGTGTGAGAGTGTGGTCGTGAGTGCTGCCTTCAGCTGGACCCTTCTCCTCTCTTCCTCCATCTCCTCCAGCATCTCTACTATCTGTAACCTGATAAAAAAATGGGGTAAAACAATCAAAGATTTTGATGGCAATACAACTCCACATGGTCGTATAAAATCACACTGGTAATCAGAGAATTTATGGACAGAATTTCTTGGAGCAGCCAGGGTGTTGAGAGGCTCTGGTTTGGTGACCTCAGGATGAGGTCACTGCTTTTTGCAGATGATGTGGTCCTGTTGGCTTCATCGAGCCATGACCTTTAGCTCTACCTGGATCAGTTTGTAGCCAAGTGTGAAGTGACTGGGATGAAAATCAGCACCTCTAAATCTGAGTCCATGGTCCTCGCCCAGGAGACGATGGAGTGCCCTCTTCAGGTCGGGACAAGGTTCTGCCCCAAGTGGAGAAGTTTGAGTATTGACAAGAAGATGGTATGGTATGGTAACACAACACTGGTATCACTGGGTTATTATTTTACCTAAAAGAAATCAGCATTATCAGAGCATTTATCCATTTTTGCTCAAGCTGACAGTCAAAGGGTGGGACAAACTGATTTAATGTGAAGAAAGATGTTGATGTGCTTGGAACCTGGTTCCCCCAGCAAAAAGTGAGCTAGGCTGTATTTATGCTCCAGTAATTGTCAGGATTTTGTCCCTTCGCAATACTAAGAGCTCAGTATAACTTTGACGGTTTGTACCACAAAAAACTCAAAAATGAAGAACAATGAGACAACTGAAGGCAAAAAGATGGGATTTAATTAACGACACCGGAGATACAAACACTCAACAAGAAGCTGGATGTTGATCTGAAAACCTGTCATGTCTTCCTCTCTTTTAAGAGAGTGTCAGGGAAGGGGTGTGTGTGGGACGACCTCTGTACCTAAGTGTCTTGGAACGAGCCGTCCTGACCTGGTATGGAAGATGTCCCTCGACGCTCGGATAAGAGTCGATAGACAGCCTCCATACGAGGTCAGACACTTAAGGTCAGACAATCAGTATATGAGATATGTGCTAAGAGACGTCTAAGGCATGTGGATGAGTGTCATGTGAGTGTCAGAAATATGCATCAGCTAAGATAATGATTACAAACATGATTATATGAGAGGATTAAGCAGGGTTATACAGAGTCAAATACATGAAAAGGTTACAAGGTTAAATGATCATGAACACGTGTACAGAGTTGTACAGAGGTTGGATACATGACTGAATACATAAATTGTACAAAGATCAAATTATTCTTCACCTTCCCCGCTGTTTTTCATTTATTTGAACAGATAATAATGCACTTCTCACATCAACCTTATACAACTTCACTTAGATTTTCTGTAAAGGCATCATATAGGCAAAACATCTGCAAAGAAGCCAAATTTGTGTTTCTCTATCTTCAATTGGTGGGGCTGTGGGTAAGGTGAAGTAGATATGTTGTCTGTAAAGCAACGTAGCATTAGCTCTAGTGACCATTGAAGTAACCATTGACCTCAGACATGGAATCACACAGGAGATCAGTAGGCAAAACACAACAGCAATAGCTTTGAAGGGTGTTAAGATCTTAAGGAGAATATGCCACCATGAGCCAGTTGTAAACCAGGAGAAAAGGGAACCCTGGGAAACATAGTTCTGGGTCATAGCATCTCTAAGTTGGGTTAAATTAGCAATAGCAGCATGATTATCATCACAGTCTGGGACAAAGGTGCAACAGGAAGTGCCTGTTATAGCACAAACTCCCCCAGCAGAGGAGTGAGTTGGTCTAAAACAGTACGATCCTGTAATTCCATAAGTCTAAGGGCTGTGATTTCTTCATTGACAGATTTAAGTGCAGCTATGGTTGTATTTAAGAAAATACCAAATCTATATTCAAGAGTTTCTTATCTTAGCATTACTTTACCTACTCCAAGCCAAGGAAATAAAGATAGGGTAACTTTCTGACCATCTGACCATAACTTATAATCATGTGGAACATCACTTCCCCAAACTGAATCATGTTTAGCAACATTACGTCTATGTCTTTAACCAGTAAGTTTTGTAGCAGATATTATGTAAGAGTGATCAGCAGGGATAACAGGAGCACAGACTCCAGTCCATCCTGTAGGCAAAGACAGATAGATATACATACAAAATTAGTTTATGGTGTAGTACCATAACATCTGGAACAGTAAAGAAATCAGCACACATGACCCCAGGTGGTTTATTAGTCTCGTAACTATTGAAACCATTCTTCAAGCAGGGTATACAAACCTTAGAGCAATATCCTAGATCAACAGTACCCATGGGGATAGGTGTAAAATTAGGAGGATTGTCTTTATTGTAAAAACAGTCAAACTGAAAATGTTTAGTCAGGTACACTTTTGAGTGTTTTTGGTATAATTAGTACTAAGGAAATTTGTGAAATTTAACATACTCACATTCGGTCCAGGCCCTGAAATCATAGACCAGTATGTTTGGTTCAGGAACTTGGCTGATATGATATAGCTAGATAATGATTACAAACATGATTATATGAGAGGATTAAGCAGGGTTATACAGAGTCAAATACATGAAAAGGTTACAAGGTTAAATGATCATGAACACGTGTACAGAGTTGTACAGAGGTTGGATACATGACTGAATACAAAAATTGTACAAAGGTCAGATTATTGTTCACAGTACTGCAATGAAATGACTCTTTGTTACATGGAAAGATTTAAAAGCAGGATTGCTATAGTCAAACAATAATGTTGTTTTGAGGATTGGAAAATAGCAGAACAGTGTTTGTTGTAGTCTTAAATCTAACCTGCCTGTTTTGTTGATTGCCACACCCTTGAGTGTGTGAAAGAAACATCTTAAAGTTACTGAATAAAGGTGATGCTGATGCTGGGGGTAAGCTGATGGGAAAGTACAGTTGGCCTGACCCAGAAAAATACCTCTGATTTGTTTCCTTGTTCTGACTCTGAGACTGGTATAACTGGTATATCTCCATTCTCCTGGAATGTCATGTAGACACAAGCTTGCCCCCAACTCTACACACCCCAAAAGATTCAAAGATTCCTCTGGATCAGAACTGTCTCCAAGGCCGCCTTCATGTCATCAGTTATCAGACGGTAGAGACAATGAGTGGGACTGAAGCTGAGTCAAGGACATGGGCTTATGCAGACACATCAACTTTGGACATTCAGACTTTCTCCTCCAACTAAATGCCTTCTCTGTTCTCATGTCTTTGTCTCTGTGTCTGTTGTAATATATTGCTCATATACTGAAGCTTTTTTCCAATCCCACACTAAGATGTACTGACTGGTGACTAGTTTGGAATTTTTTCCCTGCCCTCTCCTCCTGTCTCCTTTTCAGCAACCCCAGGGTGAGTGGACGCTTTCATGACTGGTTGCGCTGCTCTCAAGTATTTTTGTTGTTTTAAAATTTGCATAATGTAGGTAAAATGAAATGTGCTTTAAAAATACAATGTACTGTTATTATCATTATTATTAATATTCGATTCTGCAAATTTTTAAGGCACAAACTAAAATTGTGTAGGCTTTTCTAAAGCCCGACAGTGGACAGAGTCTGAGGGTTGACCTGAATTTATGAGGAACAAACAAATTCTGACTTCAAATTTAGAATCATCAGATAAGATTTAGATTACAGTCTCCAGCCCTGTCAAAAATCTGTAAAAAAATGAGCTCTCATTACTCCTTTAAATGTGTTATTAAAACTTTAATGTTTGATTTGAAAAAAAAAATTGATTGTGACAAAAAAATCCTTTTGTTGGCATCAGACACTTAACATAATTTTTAACATAATTAAATTTAGTCTTAGACAACACAATAGTCAGACTTAAAATTAAAGAGAAAACTGCATGATATTTGATTAACATTAAAGGCAAGAGGTAACTTTTTAAGGTAGACATGGATGACATGATGTGCCCATCTTACATGGTAAAGAGAAGGTGACCACTGAAGGTGGAATGATGATATTTATCATCAAATATTCTTGTATTACGCCACAGATGCAAAAACACAACATCTCCAATTTCAAGAAGTAGAGTGACACCATTAGATGATTTACCAAACCCTTTATCCTGACGCTCATTTGAACTAAACACAATTTCTCCATTCTTCAACAGAATTGCATCTGAACCATAGCGATCTCCAAATCCTCCGATGTAGACCTCAAAGTGGTAGGCTCCTCTCACTGGTGCAGTAAAGACACCTGGAGGACATTTTAATTGACAGTGAGTGTAAAAGAAGTTCTTCTCCCAGACTGAACATCTCAAAAACAAATGTCTGAAGGTTGTTTCTGTTAGTGTAAGAAGTACCTGTGTCTGGACTGTAGGCATTTCCAATGTTTGAGAAAACGTGTCTGAACACCAGATTAGTGTGAGTGTTAAATGGTCCCAGACTCACACGGTCTGAGGCCGACAGAGAGGCTGAGAAAGCCACCTGTTTGACTGAGAGAGAGAGAGAGAGAGCTGTGTTACCAAGTCCTGACATCTGTTGCTCTCCACCTTCAGAATAGTTTTCAGAGTCTAAAGTCCAAATGTAAACTGCAGGTTTAGATTTGTGTCTGACCTTCTCCATCTCTCCTCAGGGCTTCCACTTGGTGTTCTGTAACATTTGTCCTGGATTTCACTGTGACCAGCTCTGCTGCTTGGGCTGGAAAAAAAACATTATTGTGATATATATTTAATAATAAAAAGTAAAACATCATCAATGTGTCTAAAGAGATTTGCTCTGGGCATTAAACAATCTATTATCAGAATCAGAATCAGCTTTATTCGCCAAGTATTTCCAGGAATACAAGGAATTTTACTCCGGTTTCAACTGCACTCTCTAAGTACAATTATGAATAGAAAGAACATTAAGAAAAAACACTAAATATTAAAAAAGTCTTAAAATAGAGCTTAAAAAGTATATACACAATTTAAGTTAAAAAATAGTGCACTGGATACATGTCAGAACAAAATTGTGCAATTTGCAATAGACATAGTTAGACGGAGGATAAATAAATGTGCAAAGAAAAAACAGAAGAAACAGACATGACAGGTTGTACATGAGGTGTAAGAGTTGTTGTTTTATGGCAGGTTAAGTGTTCATCAGAGTGACGGCCTGGGGGAAGAAACTGTTCCTGTGTCTGGATGTCTTGACACACAGTGCTCTGTAACGCCGGCCAGAGGGGAGCAGTTTAAACAGTTTGTGTCCAGGGTGTGAGGGGTCTGCAGAGATGTTGCCAGCTCGCTTCCTGGTCCTGGACCGGTATAAGTCCTGGATGGAGGGCAGGCAGGCTCCGATTATTTTTTCTGCAGCCCTGACAGCTCGTTGCAGTCTGTGCCTGTCGTGTTTGGAGGCTGAAGAAAACCAAACAGAGATGGAGTTGCACAGGACAGACTGGATGATGAAGGTGTAGAAGTTGATGAGCAGGTCCTGGGGCAGGTTGAACTTCCTGAGCTGTCTGAGGAAGAACAACCTCTGCTGTGCCTTCGTCCTGATGGAGTCTATGTGGGAGGTCCACTTCAGATCCCGGGAGATGGTGGATCCCAGGAACCGGAAGGAGTCCACAGTAGACATAGTACTGTTGAGAATGGTGAGGGTGGGCGGAGGAGGGGGGTTTCTCCTGAAGTCCACTGTCATCTCCACAGTCTTGAGCGGGTTCAGCTCCAGGTGGTTCTGACTGCACCAGAGGACCAGCTGTTCCACCTCCTGTCTGTAAGCGGCTTCATCACCATCCTGGATGAGACCGATGATGGTGGTGTCGTCCGCAAACTTCAGGAGTTTCACAGAGGGGTCCCTGAGGTGCAGTCATTGGTGTAGAGGGAGAAGAGCAGGGGGGAGAGCACACACCCCTGGGGGGCGCCGGTGTTCACTGTCCGTGTGGTGGACCCCAGCCTCACCTGCTGGGTCCTGCCAGTCAGGAAGCTGGAGATCCACTGACAGGTGGGGGCTGGCACAGAGAGGTGGGAGAGCTTGTGGTGGAGGATGTCAGGGATGATGGAGTTGAACGCCGAGCTGAAGTTCACAAACAGGATTCTCACGTACGTCCCTGCAGAGTCCAGGTGCTGTAGGATGTAGTGCAGTCCCATGTTGACTGCATCGTCAGCGGACCTGTTTGCCCGGTAGGCGAACTGCAGGGGGTCCAGTAGGGGTCCTGTGATGTCCTTCAGGTAGCTCAGCACCAGGCGTTCAAAACACTTCATGACTACAGATGTCAGGGCGACGGGCCTGTAGCCGTTCAGTCCTGTTATGGAGGGTTTCTTCGGGACTGGGATGATGGTGGAGCGTTTGAAGCAGGACGGCACCTCGCACAGCTCTAGAGATCTGTTGAAGATCTGGGTGAAGATGGGGGCCAGCTGGTCAGCGCAGGCCCTCAGACATGAGGGGGAGACACCGTCAGGTCCTGGAGCCTTCTTGGTCTTTTGTCTCTGGAACTGCTGGCACACATCCTCTTCACGGATCGTCAGCACGGATGGGGTTGCAGAGAGGGGGGGGCTGTCCAGGGGGGCAGGTAGTCCTTTGTTGTTGGGGTTAGTGGGGGGTGTGAAAAAGTCACTCTCGAACCTGGTGTAAAACAGATTCAGCTCCTCAGCCAGTTGGGGGTTTTCCACAGGGTGGGGGGGTAGTCTGTTGTAGTTGACGGCCTCCTGAAGGCCTTTCCACACCGACGCAGGGTCGTTAGCTGAGAATTGTCCTCTCAGCTTCTCAGAGTAGCTCCTCTTAGCTGCTCTGATCTCCTTTGTCAGCGTGTTCCTGGCCTGTTTGTACAGGAGCCTGTCCCCACTACTGTAGGCCTCCTCCTTGGCCTGGCGGAGCTGCCTCAGTTCCCCAGTAAACCAAGGTTTATTGTTGCTGTATGTGCAAAAGGTCTTGGTTTGCACACACAGGTCCTCACAAAAACTGATGTAAGATGTCACAGTGTCACAAAGTCCATGAATGTCTGTGGCTGCAGCTTCAAAGACACTCTAATCTGTGCAGTCAAATCAGGCCTGGAGCTCCTGCCTTGACTCTTCCGTCCACTTCTTCACTGACTTCACTACAGGCTTTGCAGATTTTAGTTTCTGCCTGTGGGTAGGAATAAGGTGGATCAGACAGTGATCAGAGAGTCCTAAAGCTGCACGGGGGACAGAGCGATAGGCGTCCTTTATTGTGGTGTAGCAATGGTCGAGAATATTTGCGTCCCTGGTGGGACACGTGACGTGCTGTCTATATTTTCGGAGTTCATGACTGAGGTGTGCTCTGTTAAAATCTCCCAAGATGATGAGAATGGAGTCTGGATGCTTCCTCTCCACGTCTGTGATCTGGTCTGCGAGCTGCTGCTGCGCCTCCGTTATGCACGCATGAGGTGGAATGTAAACACTGACCAGCACAAACGAGGAGAACTCCCGCGGTGAATAAAACAGGCGACAGTTTATAAAAAAATATTCTAAATGGGGGCTACATGTTCTCTTCAACACTGTGGCATCTCTACACCAACCTTCGTTAACATAGAAGCATGTTCCGCCTCCCCGAGAGCTTCGTTACGCGGTCCGTGTGCAGGAGCTGGAAGCCGGGCAGGTCTAGAGCGCTGTCAGGGATGTTTTCACTGAGCCAAGTTTCAGAGAAACACAGGGCGGTGGATCTGCCAAAGAGCTACTGCTCCTCCGACCAAAACATCTGTAAAACTCCCGACAGATGTCAGGCCAATGTTTATGAGCTCTTCCCTGGAGTTAGTGATCAGGGAAGGAGAGCAGAGTGCACCAAAAACACACAAAGTACAAGAGAGCGCAGTACCAAGGCGACCATCCGTGGCGCCATCTTGGAACAAACTTAGTAAAACTGTGAACATATTCAGATCAAGTGATCATGACATATGTTCTTTACTTGTGAAAAATAAACTGTATCTAACATTCTTACAACTGATGTTCCTGCTGTTGTGTATGAAATACCTTCAAGGTTTAGCTTCAGCTCCTCCACCTCCACCTTCTGCCTCTCCACCTCTGCTCTCTGTGACTCCAGTTTGTCTTCTTGTTCTGAAAAAAAAAAGGTTTTCCTCAAATGTATGGGGAGAGATTTGTCTCAAAACTATGCACACAAATATATATGTGATTTTTTACATGTTTTTTTAAAGTTTGTGAGAGCATTTCCTATGAATTATCATTTACAAATCTTCAATTGTGATTATAAACCATTTAAGGTATGTAAAATTTAACTAGCAGGTGCGTTAATTTAAAAAAAAATACATTATTTATAGTTTTTCATTTAACAAATGGGGACATTTATACCCTAAATCCAAACATAATACCCACCCACCCTAAACGTAGAAATAAAAACAACAAGAATGAAAGAGGACAAACAACACATAGATACGAAGTTAATAGTTTTTAAAGTAACTGCATAACAAAATCACGAATAAAAATAGATTTTAAGATTAACAAGAAAATAAAAAAAACAAACATAGAGGACATAAATAAATAATAAAAATAAAATTGTAGAATAATAATTCCTCCTTTACATACACAAAAATTATAATGAAACGTTAACAATTACATTTCCTAAACCAAAATGAGAGCATCATGATTGACTCAGGCTTTTATTGTGTTCAATGAAAGGTGACTAAATGGCGTTGTTTTTCTCAGGACAGTTGGCTCGACTATATCTCAGTTTTTCTAGTTGTATTAAGGAAAGCATTTCTTTAATCTAGCTGTTGAATGAGGGAGCTTTATCAGACTTCCACTGCAGAAGAATGAGTCTTTGTTATATTAATGAGGCAAAAGCTCCAGCCTTTGCTTGTACCTTTGGATAGATATCTACGGTGGCCAAGAAGGGTCAAACGAGCTGCATAGAGTCAAACGCAAACGCGTTGCAAGAAGAATAAGGTGCAAATGAATAAAACGCGGTGCAGGAATAAAAGCAAAAGCCTCCTCACCAAACACGCTGCATTCAGGGAAGTGATGCAAATAAACCAACTCACTAAAAAGTATAAAGAGGGACAAAAACACAAATGTGATGCAAAGTGTAAACCAGGTACAAAAATACGAACGCCATGGAAGAACAAAAGCAAATGCATTCTCACCAAATGCTGTGTGATTAGGGAAACCACGCCAAGCACAAAACAATGAAAAATCTGAAAGCAACAGCAAAACCAAAACAGCTGCATGACGACTCACTTCGTCTGAAGTTTGCCAAACCAGAAGGGGGCGCTGTCAGCCTCAGAGACACAAGGAGGCCAGGAGACAGCTGACTGGATTAGATCCCTTAACAGAGTTACTGACCCCAAACAGTGCTTTGTATGGTTTGAAATGTGAGTAAAGGGACATTACAATGTAAAAATCTGTTTTTTTGTTTTCCAAAAACTGATTCATGCCTCTGGTATTGTACATAAATGGATATTTAGCTCCAATATGATTTTTTTTAAGACAGCAGATTGATATTCACAAGATTTGACTCCAACAAATACTTTTTACCCCTGAAAAACGAGTAAAGGGACATTACCATGTAAAAATCAGCTTTTTTTTGCTTGCCAAAAACTGATTTATGCTTCTGGCATTGTTCAAAGATGGATATTTAGCCCCTAAGCGACTTTTACCAATGTAAAAAACAGTTTTTTTTTTATAGCCCCCCTCACTTCTTGTCAAAGAGCCTGCAGCTGTGTGGCAGTTGCATAATGATGTCTGAGTGCATCGGTTCTTAGGTGCTGGTCATCATTGTGGTCCCTCACTCCTGGGTCTGTCACAAACACTGCCAGTAGTCCTGCGTCTTGTTGTGACGAGAACTCTGGTTTCGTCACTCCCTGGTGAGCGTATTCGTCACTTCCTGTTTCACAGCGCAGCGCTGTTTGTAGTGTGTTGTCTCTGCTCAGCTAACGCTAATTTTAACTGACTAATATCTGCCATTTGAGCTTATAATTGTTTTGATTGATTACGATCTACATTCGATCGAACGCACTAAGGTCTACTGTAACCACCCTAGCTTCTCTCAAGCGGTCATTTAGTTTTATTTTCTTCTGCTCTTAGCATAGCTTAGCTTAGCTTCTTAGCATGGCTTCTCCCTCCGCTCCTGCTCTGTCTTGTCCTATGTGCCAGATGTTTAGCTACTCCTCGGCCTCCTTTACTGATAGCGGTATTTGTCAGAAGTGTAGCTTATTCCTAGATTTGGAGGCGAGGGTGTCGGATGTGGAGAAGCGGCTCTGCAGCGGATCCAAACCCACTTATATAGCCGTAGCGAGCAGGCAAGATGTAGCTAGCGGTGCAGGCCGCGCTAGCATTAGCTTAGCCTCCCCCCCCGGCTAGTAATGGCTGGGACACTGTCCGTAGCAAGCATTGCCGTAAGTCGAAGACCCACTCGGTACCCCACCATCCGGTTCACGTTTCCAACAGGTTTTCTCCCCTCGGTGATGGTGGTAACCCGCCCACAGGGGAACAAACACTGATAATTGGCGACTCCATAGTCAGAAACGTGAAGATAGCGAAGTCAGAGGGCATAGTTAGGTGCATCCCAGGGGCCAGAGCGGGCGACATTGAGGCAAATTTAAAGTTGCTGGCATAGAGTAAACCTAAGTTTGTTAGAATAGTCCTCCATGTCGGCACGAATGACTCCCGACGTTGCCAGTCTGAAGTAACCAAGTTAAACATTGAATCAGTGTGCTCTTTTGCAAAGAAAATGTCGGACTCCGTAATTTTCTCTGGCCCCTTGCCTGATCTGACCAGTGATGACATGTCATCATTCAACTGTCATCATTCAACCTGGTGTCCAGCAAATGATGTGGGCTTCATTGACAATTGGTCAATCCTTCTGGAGAAAACCTGGCCTGATAGGAAGAGATGGCATCCATCCTACTCTGGCTGGTGCATCTCTCCTATCAAAAAACATGGCAGAGTCACACTTATGACCTCTCAGAGATGAGACCATGTTGCAGAGCTGCAGTCCTCCACGCTCCTCTGCGCTTGCTCTAAGACAGTTTTCCTGCCATTACTGTTATGACAGCTGTGTTCATCACTTAGATAACTGCTATGGCTTTTGTAATAGTGATAAACATTATTCCATAGAGCCTGTGTCAGTTCCCCGACCCAAAGCTCACTTAGATATTAACACAAAAACAAATAAAAGAGGTGTCAACCATAGAAATCTGATTAAAATAAAACCTTCAAATGTAGTGGCTTTAAAACATCAGAGAACTAGATGTGGTCTCTTAAATATTAAATATTAGATCACTGAGGTCCAAATCTTTACTGGTGAATGACTTTATATCAGAAAATCAGATTGATTTATTTTGTCTAACTGAGACATAGCTACGTGTGAAAGAATATGTCAGTTTAAATGAATCCACTCCCCCAGTCATTCAAATATTCATATACCCATGACACAGGCCGTGGTGGTGGTGTAGCAGCTATTTATCATTCCTGTCTCCAAATCAATCACAGACCAAAGGCTAAATATACTTCTTTTGAAAGCCTTACTCTAAATTTATCTCATACTGATTCAAAAACCGGCCAGACAGTTCTGTTTGTGATAATTTACCGTCCTCCAGGCCCATACTCTGAATTCTTATCAGAATTCTCTGAGTTCATATCAAACTTAGTCCTTAGCTCTGATAAAATAATCATTGTAGGTGATTTTAATATCCATGTGGACAAAGAGAGTGATAGTCTTAGCTCAGCTTTTATGTCATTAATAGACTCAGTTGGCTTTATTCAGTCTGTTAATGAAGCTACCCATCATTTTAATCACACTCTTGATTTGGTTTTAGCATATGGCCTTGATATTAATGAACTGAAAGTTTTTCCTGAAAATCCATTTTTATCCGACCACTTCTTAGTAACTTTTAGCATCCTCCTGGAAGATTCTGTGTTTTGCAGCAAAATTGTGAGCAGTAGAAATCTGTCCAGTGGTGCCGTGGCTAAATTCAAAGGCACCATTCCTGCTGCCTTAAGCTCAATAAATTGGCAAACTGATAACTGTGATATTAGTTTTAGCCCTACTCAGCTGGATCAGCTTGTTGATGACTCAGCCAGTCTACTAAGATCCACTTTGGACTCAATTGCCCCACTGAGTCAGAGGACAGCTCCTTGGTTTAATTCAGAGACTCGTACACTTAAACAAACAACCCGTAAATTAGAGAGAATGTGGCGCTCTGATAAAAGGGAAGAGTCACATATACTTTGGCGAGAGAGTCATAATAACTACATGAGAGCCTTAAAACATGCTCGAGCTGCCTACTACTCCTCACTTATTGAAGAAAATAGAAACAACCCCAGATACCTCTTCAGCACTGTAGCCAGGCTGACACAGAGTCAGAGCTCTATTGAGCCTGTGATTCCTCTAGCCCTGAGCTGTGAGGACTTTATGAACTTTTTCAATGATAAAATTCTGAAAATTAGAGATAAAATTAGCAACTCTTTATCTCCAGCTGAACCTGCCTTACCTCTAAATGTAGTAGTAGTTAGACCTGAGTTAGACAGTTTCTCTACGATTAGCCTTCAGGAGCTAAATTCTCTCGTCTCTTCCTCTAAATCATCAACCTGCCTTTTAGACCCGATCCCAACTAAACTGTTCAAGGAGGTCTTTCCTCTAGTTTGTCCATTGTTGCTGGAGACAGTAAATATATCTCTATCAACAGGCTATGTACCACAGTCTTTTAAAACAGCAGTAATCAAACCCCTCCTTAAAAAACCTAACCTCGATTCAGGAACATTAGCTAACTACAGGCCTATTTCTAACCTTCCATTTGCCTCAAAGATCCTGGAGAAAGTAGTAGCTGATCAGCTAGGTGACTTCCTTCAAGACAATAGCCTGCTTGAGGACTTTCAGTCAGGATTTAGAGCTCATCACAGCACAGAGACTGCTCTAGTTAAAGTAACCAATGATCTACTTTCAGCTTCAGATGAAGGACTGCTCTCTGTTCTTGTTTTGTTAGATCTAAGTGCTGCTTTCGACACCATTGATCATGATGTTCTTATACAGAGATTAGAGATGTTACTTGGGATTACAGGGACTGCCTTAAATTGGTTTAAGTCCTACTTATCTAATAGATATCAGTTTGTACATGTGAACAACAAATCCTCTGTGTACACTAAAGTAAGTTACGGGGTTCCTCAAGGTTCAGTGCTAGGTCCAATTCTCTTCTCTATATATATGCTTCCCCTTGGTGAAATCATGAGGAAATACTCTGTTAATTTTCACTGCTACGCTGATGATACACAGCTTTATGTATCACTGAAGCCAGGTGAGACAAACCAGTTAGACAAACTAGATGCCTGTTTAAAGGACATCAGATCCTGGATGGCCAGAAATTTTCTTCTTCTTAACTCAGACAAGACAGAGGTTATTGTGCTGGGCCCTCGACACCTTAGAGAATCCTTTTCTAGTGATTTAACTGCCATAGATGGCATTAGCCTGGCACCAAGCACAACTGTTAGAAATCTAGGAGTGCTATTTGATCAGGATTTATCCTTTAACTCCCACATAAAGCAAATTTCAAAAACAGCCTTTTTTCATCTTCGTAGCATCGCTAAAATCAGGCCTATCCTGTCCCAGAGCGATGCTGAAAAGCTAGTCCATGCTTTTGTTACCTCTAGACTGGACTATTGTAATTCTCTGCTTTCAGGCTGTCCCAGCAAGTCACTTAAGACGCTTCAGCTGGTCCAAAATGCTGCAGCACGTGTGCTGACTAGAACTAGGAGAAGAGACCACATTACTCCTGTATTAGCTTCTCTGCATTGGCTTCCCATTAAATATAGAATAGAATTCAAGATTCTTCTCCTCACCTATAAAGCTCTCAGTGGACAGGCACCAGTCTATCTTAAAGAGCTTGTAGTGCCGTAGAACCCCTCTTGAACATTTCGCTCCCAAAATGCTGGCCTACTTCTGGTACCATTACTCTCCAAAACTAGCACGGGAGGTAGGGCCTTCAGTTATCAGGCTCCTCTTCTCTGGAACAATTTACCGACCACAGTTCGGGAGTCTGACACTCTCTCTACCTTTAAGGTTAGACTGAAAACTTTCCTCTTTGATAAAGCTTTCAGTTAGGGACCAGCTCATAGTTTATAAATAAATAAATAAATTAGTTCATAAATTAGACTCATAGTATAGATGTAATGGGCCTAGACTGCCGGGGGGGCTCTATCAGTCTCCCTCTCTCCCTCTCTTCCTCTCTCTCTCTCTCTCTCTCTCAGCATCTGCTTTTGCCCCTTTTGTTTGCTCCTGTACTCGACTCTGGCTCTGGTCTTGTAGGTGGTCTGGGATCCTTGGTGGAGACTGCCTGCTGCTGTGGAGTCATGAAGCCTCAAAACTACAATTATAAACATGACACATAGTTGGCCATTTTATTAGGAACACTCCATTCCCATTATCATCATAGCTGTTCATGTAGATATTAGCATGATCTCCATATCCATGATCGTTACACCTACAGTATCTATTTGTTATTACCACATAGGCATGAAGTCCCTCTGAAAATGGGATGTCACATCTCAAGAGGCCTTTAACACATTTATATTTAACGGAGACAAATATGGTTGGGATGCACTTGTGGTCTGGGCACCCATGAGTTCGTCACTACCATAAGTTCTTATTTTCAGTAAGAATATCTAAGATTATACTTCTAAAAAATGATCACCACAACCATTCAGACATGAGGACCCTCCTGAAAATGAGATGCATCATCTCAAGAGGCTACCCTCTAATAAATCAGACGACAGGTCTATGGTACATGGATCTGTCCCTAACTTTAGTTCTTACTTTAGTCCACTTGTCTCCTCTTACCTCCCTTCCTTCACCCTCACACCAACACAGCATGGTGTGGATTTGCTGTTCATCATGAGACTGGGATCCACATTCAAGATTTCCTGCTGCTTAACAGAAGGTTTTTTCTTGAGCCATGATGGAGGGATTCATGATTGGCTATATGGATTCATGTTGGTGTTGGATAGATATATTTGTATATATATGTATATGTGTATTTTATATGTATATATGTATCAATGCATATATGTGTATCCATAAAATGAAGAGCTTTATGCTCTATTGTAAAGTGTCTTGAGATAACACTTGTTATGAATTGGCGCTATACAAATAAAGATTGATTGATTGATTGATTGATTGAACACTGGTATCACTGGGTTACTATTTTAACTGAAAGAAATGAGCATTATCAGTGCATTTATCCATTTTTGCTCAAGCTGAAAGTCAGAGTGGGACATACTGATTTAATTTGAAGAATGATGTTGATGTGCTTGGAACCTGGTTCCCCCAGCAAAAAGTGAGCTAGGCTATTTTATGCACCAGTACTGCAATGAAATGACTCTTTGTCACATGGAAAAGACTTAAAAGCAGGATTGCTATTGTCAAACAATAATGTTATTTTGAGGATTTAAAAATAGCAGAACAGTGTTTGTTTTAGTCTTAAATCCAACCTGCCTGTTTTGTTGATTGCCACACCCTTGAGTGTGTTAAAGGAACATCTTAAAGTTACTGAATAAAGGTCATTCATCAGATGCTGTGAAGTTTAGTGATAATACTGATGGGAAGTTACAGTCAACCTGACCCAAACAATTTAATCTGTTTTGTCTCCTTGTTCTGACCTGAGGTGGTATATCTACATTTTCCTGGAATGTCATGCAGACAGAAGCTTGGAATGTCAGCCCAGGCAGACAGGAGGCTCCACACCAAGGTGTAGAGCTCTGTAGCCACCAGGGCCAGAGCCAGCGCCCCAATCAGTGGACCAGAATCAGCTCCGGTGTGACAGGCCCCCAGGAGGAGGAACCTCTGCGCTCCTCTCTCGCCTTTAGTTCGCCTCTCTTGGCACTGCAGGAAACTTGCAAAGTCGCAGCTCACACCAGTCCACCTGGCAGGCCCAGGCAGGTGCGCCTGCGCTTGCGCCTGGTCTCTAAATTAGAGCCCTAATTCTCACAGGAATGAACAAAAGAGAAAGTGACCTGTGAACTTTGTTAAGAGCAGGTCGTGAGCACTGAGACAAAAGTGTGGTTTTCACATCAGGACCAGATTCAGGAGGGTCAAACTTTGAAGGATGTAATGACTTGTGTAACCAGCAGAGGGGGGTGTGATCAAAGTTACCTGTGGGGGACAGTGTAGGGGAAAACTTTTGGCCAATGAGAATTGAGTATTCACAAAGGAGGCCGGGTCTGTCAGCGGTCATGTTTGTGTGGACAGAGTGTAAAAGAAAATGTTTGATAACAACAAACAAATGAAAGTGTGAAGGAATCATCTGGTGGTCAGGTCGAGTCTGTGAGGAGCTGATGAAGGTGAGCTGAGAGCCAGGTGTGATTCAACAGGAGCTTCAGGTATGGAAGCCACGCCCCCACAGAGGGAGGGGGGGAGCAACAACAGCAGGAGCAGGAACAGGGCTGCACTAAAGTCACTCAGAAAGGGTTCCTTCCTGCTACTATCATTGACTGAAAGTGTCACTTTGGATTGATTCAGTTTGTGTTTATAGAGCGTTAATAATTCACCTGAGCTGGGAGCTCTGATCAGAAGACCTGAATGCTGCAGGAGACGGAAGGAGAAAGACACGGAAAATGTGTCAGAATCACAAATTATTCTTCTTAAATGGGAAATTCAGTTGTTTCAACAGTAAAGCAGAGGGAACATAACAAAGACATGCATGAAAAATTAAATAAAATATCAGGACACAAATTGCAACTTGCAGAGTTTTTAAGCTAAAATGACCTTATTTAGGAAGAAATAAACAAAATAAGTAAATTAAGACTTTAAACGAGGCCAATGCATCTCTTCAAAGTTTTTGTTCAAAGTATTAC